>JAHTLZ010003307.1:1121352-1179096 GCA_023846285.1 Phrynocephalus versicolor
TACATACATACATACATACATACATACATACATACATACATACATACCAGAAAATGTTTCTTTTTTCTTCTTCCCTGTTCTCTTTTTAAAAAGAATTATAACTCACAGAGAACCCAGTCAGCATGACAGAGGAAAAGGAAGTTTTCCATGTCCTGATACTCATGTGCAGGCATGCATGCACACACATGCACCTTCTTATAAGGTCAGGCGGAAGCAGAATCTAAGTCTTACCTACACAGTCATATCGGCCATTTATATGTTTCAGCTCATATCCAATTTGACACTTGCAGTAATAACTTCCAAATGTGTTCACACATCTGCGGTTGAACGAACATACAGCTTTCCCAGTGGAACACTCATCAATATCTAGGGCATGAAAATGAAATCAGGTCGAGGGAAAAGGGTGTCACAGACACATGATCAAAGAAAAGTGGTCATCACTGTAAATAAAACATGTCCCTAAGTATTACTGGCAAAATATAATCCACTATCATTCTAGCAAAGGTGAGCAAAATCCACCCCTAATACTCAGCCTTGATTTCTGTGTATCTTGGTTACAGGCCAGCTGTTTTGTGTGTGTGTGTGAAAAGTCCATCTGATCTACTATTTTTTCACAGATTCCCCACCTGCATACTAGTTTTCCTTAGTCCTTAGATGTTTTAAAAGTGTAAAATTTGTGCATACACATGCTACTCTGTAACACCCAGAGCTAAGGATCCACAGATCTGGGTTTCAGAATGGGTTTCAACCCATTCCTGACTTTTCACCAGTTCAGGAGATAGCCCACCAAAACAAAGCCACATATTATATTCCCAGTTCTGTTTTCAGTAGAAATCAGCAGAAATTCCAACATCTAAAAATGGGAGGCTTCACTAAACAGCTCTATGCATAACTCGGCCAGTCAATTGGAGATGATTTCTGGATTGTCAAGTCCTAGCTGAAGTGCAAAGCTCAATTACCTAGATAATATCCAAGAAAAATCTCAGCCAGTTAGTGATTTTGGGTACTAGAGCTTGGAAGAGTTACAGTACTTTTATTACACTGTAGCTCCCAGAATCCCACAAGTCACAAACATGTGTTACTTAAATTATAGTAAAAATATCAGCAACATTCATTATCTTCAGTGTATATAATAAATATCCAAAGCTTACTGTCCCCTGATAGATGTATACATTTCTTACATATCTGTCTTACATTTTGTTCAAAAACATTTTGTTGAAAATGGCCAGGTAGGCAGTTCCACGGGATCGCACTCCCTAACTGACCATTTTCTGAGGGCTCCTGCTGAGCTGTCAATGGCTGGGCCCCTTTAAACCTGGCCCAGTTGGTACCAGAGGGTGCCCCTGGTACTGACCGGGCCAGGATTAAAGGGCTCCTGCCATTGACAGCTCGGCAGGAGCCCGAAAATGATGGAACAAAACTGTTTGTTTCCACTGAAAAAATGACAATTTCATCTAGTTTATAAAACCCTCCATGGCTTGGGACCGGACTACCTGGCAGAGCGTATCGCTCAGCGGTCAACTTCGGCCCGTCCCGTTCGGCAGGCGCGAGCGCACTTGCTCCGGGTTGCCACGCCGCGGGAAGCCCGGAGGACGAGCACTCGGACCCGGGCTTTCTCGGTGGCGGCCCCCAGCCTCTGGAATTCCATCCCCAGTGAAGTGCGCTCTGCAGAGTCCCTGCTGGCCTTCCGAAAGGCGCTGAAAACCTTCCTTTTTCACGAGGCCTTTGGCGACAGTTAATTATTTTTTTTTATTTTTTTTCCCCCCGCCATCGTAATTTGTGCTTTACTCGAGGTTTCATTTGATTTTAACAGGGTCTAGGGTGTTTTTAGGTACGTCTGTCTGATTATTTATTGTATTTTGTTGGCTTATAGCCTTTTTGTTAGCCGCTTAGAGTACCCAGTAGATAAGCGGGATATAAATATAACAAATAAATAAATAAATAAATAGTCTATAACAAAATGCTGCTTCCTCAGTCCATTTCGTTTCATCTTGTTATGTAATGAAACTACGAAAAGCATTTCATTTTTCATTTCCTGCCCATCCCTAATGCTAATACTTGAATACATTTGGAAATACTTTAATCTCCCAAGATGTCCTCTACCGCCAACACTATCTAGTTGTAGTCCTCCACTCAAAATCATAAACCTCACACCCAGATGGATTTCCTTCACTGTTTTGAATACATCAATGGCTTTTCTAAATGAAGTTAAAATCTAAGTAGAACATGTCTGAATGAGGAATCTGGCTGCAAAATTTCATCTGTACTTTCCGTATTCATTTTATGGCCAAAGTATTGATTGATTAACAGCCCAGTAAGGATTAAAGAGCCTATGAAGAGACAATCCTATGGGAGACAATCTGGGGAAGAGTGGTCATGAGATGGTAAACTGATCAACACAGCCAACAGAAATGTTCCAAACAGAGTTCCAAAGATTTGAGAAAAGTACATCCCTCTCTTTCTCTGGTATGTTCATCACTGAGCAGCTGAGCCATTAATTCATATGGGTGCACTATACAGTTCCCAAAAATACTCTGAGATCATGAAATTCACGTACATTTTGCTGTTGCAGCTGTATGTCAAAAGCAGCAGGCCATCTCTGAATTGTGCTCAGCTTGATATGTTTAATGAATATGCTGCTTGAAAGGTTATGAATGTCTGCAATCACTGTTAGAGTTCATTTCCTGTGCCGGTCAAGCTTCTGCTAGGCTCTATAAGATCCCTAGAGCCCACTGGGATGACCAAGTCCCCCTCTTCCGAAAACATTCCTACTAAGTGTAATCCATGGCATCACAGACAGTTACAGTTGGAAAACCGACCTCTGGTGCGTTCCAAAATAAAAATAATATGAGAATCGATCTCCACTTCTTTCCAGCCACAATATTCTATGTAGCTGCAGTTGGGAGAATAGATCTCAGAATATCCTTAATTCAGGATCTTTTGTAAGGCAAAAGAAGAAAAGAGAGTCTCTAGCAGATGTTGCCAAGGATGGGTTAAAAAAGATTTGCTGCCTGAGGTGAAAAGGACAAGATAAACCACCTCCTCATTCCATGTGCAAGAGTCAGCTGGACAGGCACATGTACATGGATGATGGGACTGTGTTCTCTGCTGTACTGCTAGGCAACGGGCTAGCTTAACAAGTCTTTGGGGGTGGTGGTGGTTACACAAGGCACACCTAGCTCTGCTTCCAACTTGATGCTACTGCTTTGTAAATCGTCTGCCCAAAGCAGCTACCTCACTCTGTCTTGTAGCAGGGCCAGTTTTGGAGATAAGGAGCACATTCTGCACAATAGTGAGAAGATGAAGGCAGACATGCGCACGCACACAGCTTGCATCTGCTCTGCTAGCACAAATTGTCCTGTGGTGGCTGCTTAACTGACACCTGGAGAAAGGTGGTGCTGTCATCACCAGGGAGTTGTTTTCACTAATCATAAACTTCTGTCCTACAGCTTTTCTGGCTACTATGTAATCCAGTGGTTCTCAACCTGTGGGTCCCCAGATGTTCCTGAACTGCAATTCCCAGAAACCCCTTCCAGCACAGTGAGTGGTGGAGGCTTCTGGGAGTTGCAGTCCAGGAACATCTGGGGACCCACAGGTTGAGAACCACTGATGTAATCTCTTTCACTGCAATGCAGCCATGGGACAGAAGGAGAAAGCCTTTAATTATGGAAAATTCTCCTCTTGGTGGTAATGTCATCAAATAATGGCAATTTTTAGTAATTAAGGACCTCCACCTTCCATCCCATGGTCCCCACAGTTCCCATGCAATCAAATAGATTACACAGGAGTCAGAAAAACAGCATGGGAAAGAAATAGGAAATTTTGCTGTAAATTACTCTTGCCAGTGAGATTGCCACATTTCCTTAGTCATAGGTTATACAATTGGATTCTAGATGGTGTATTAATGTGTCACCATTGAAGCCAAGTACTATTTCTCACTTCACTATTTCAAACAATGGGAAAAATGAAATGCAGATTACTCAATAACACTGCAGCTCCTGGACTACAATAAAAATGAAACAGGAACATGATTATATTCTAGTGAAAGTGGGTATGACATAAGAAATCAGTAAAGAAATTAAGCTGGCCTTAGGAAAGCCACATTCTCTTAGTTCCTATATGCAATATTTAGTTAGCTATCTGCTTTGTATTCAGATGGTCATAGAAAAATTGTCACCAACCAGCCAAGTTTGAGGTGAACATACAGAATGTTCATGTGAGCTTTCCAATTGCTCAGTAGAAACGGCCATCAAAGTATAGTAGTTGACACTCAGGTTCTCTGAGGTAAGAAAACATTGCCCATTTGAACTGAATGAAATTGGAAAATCACACAAGCCTCTCTTATTTGATGACAATGGTGACAGGGTTGGCTCATGTTCTAAGGAGAGGGTACAAATTTTGGTGTAAAGTGTCCTAATCCAGATAAAAAAATTATCTATGGATTACAGCAATGATGAAAGTAATAAGCAGAACAGTCTGCAAGTGTTATGACAGTAGTATTAACCTTTACACTAGAATTATAATTGTTGTTTTATAATAATTATTTTGCAATAAAACAATTATGATGCATTAAGTCATATTCATCTCATTATGCATTAAGTCATATTCTTTTCTGTTGAAAGTAAAGATATCAGGAGCATCTAGAGGTACCTATGCACGTTTTTCCATTTGGTGCTAACTGAAGTCCACTTGATGGACACAAACATCGCACATCATCTTTCACTTCTTCACAGCCATATTGACAGTTCACCATAGCGCATGTCCTGGAATCTTTAAAAACATGTTATTACTTATTAAATGCTGGACTAGCCACAGGAAACAAGAAGTGGGGATGAAAATTAGAGGGGTCATACGTCACGTTTTAAGGGGTGGCAATTTTTCATCTCTACAGATACTTAGTCCTACAACTCTCACCAATCCAGTTCAGCATGGTTGTTTTTTTTAAAAAAAATGGATTCAGAGTAGAAACCATTTAGGGGTCACAGTTTCTTCACCGCTGGCATAAGTCTTTCATATATGGCATTATAATACCTTATTATTAGTTGCAATGCAGACTTCCTATCCTTCTGTCCCATTCATTCAACATACAGTAATATATCTATCACTTACTTCTACAGGTGCCATCTGGCATAAGCATGTACCCATTGAGACAATAGCACTTGTAGCTGCCATGTGTGTTCATACACCTGTGTTTGCAGGGATGAGGTTTTGATCCACATTCATTGATATCTGCAGAAAGCATTGGAACAGCTGAGTTGGAGAAATTTTAAAGAGAAAGAAATACTTGACTGCAACATTGTTTCGTGGCTTACATTCTCATACGAGAAATATATGCAGGATACTGTATAAGGGATATGGATTCCTGACGAGAAAAAAAATTCAACAGGCCATCTGTATGAGGAACACTAGCAAGAAATTCTTGGCACACCTGATAGAAGCAAGGAAAGTGTTTTGTACAAGTAGACCAATTGCAGAGGGAATGGAATAAAGAAAACAGCTGTTACAATGTTAGTTATAGGCTGACCTTTCAGGCTTGTCATCACATCTTAAAGGTTCTGGCCAGGGGTAGATGTCTGTAATTCAAAACTAAAACTGTAAACCTTCTATGCATATACAAGAACAGGAAAACTGACGTGTTTCCTGTACGTAGTGACAGCAGGTCAAACACAGCAACTCAAAGATGAACTAAAAGGACAGAACTAGGTACCTGCACAAAACGGTTTGTTGAAAATGTCAACTCTATAAGAACAAAGTCTGATTATACATACCTTGGTTGCATGTTTTTCCCATAAACCCAAGAAAACATTTGCATTTGTTTGGCATCACACATTCCCCATATTTGCATCCATGTTCACAGACAGCTATGAAGGGAGAATTAAAAACAAACAAACAAACAAACAAAGAGTGAGCGTTTTAGTGCAACATCAATTGTGCTACTGCAATGACACCTCTGGAAAACGGCCTCCCCTGAGAGACAAAGTTTGCCAATCTGGAATATTCTTCAGATGCCTTGGTTCAATGTTTGGGAGAAAGGCATAACAGGGATAAAGTAAGCATTGACCTTAAAAAAAAAACTAAATGAAGAAATAAATTCAGTTATATGCTTAAAACACCAGTAAGAAAAGGATTTCCGAAGAAGACCAAAACCTTGGTTGGAGGGGAAAATGTTCATTCATGTTTAAACTGATGCAAGGCCATTATCATTATAAAAATAAGTTTTATTCTCTATTCCATTATTATCTTCTGGTACCTCCTCTCCTCAACAGCCTTGGTCAGCTCTTCTAAACTCAAGCCTATGGCTTCCTTTGAGATAGTGCTTTCCAACCTTGGGTCCACAAATGTTCTACGACACCCAGAAATCTTACCCAGCACAGCTATAATGGTGCCACATCATCTGGGGGTTTTAGTCCAAGAGCATCTGGGGATCCAAGGTTGGGCACCATTGCTTTAGGTAGTCAATCCATCTGTCTTATATGGTGTTCCTCTTTTACTGCTCCCTTCAATCTCTCCCAGCATTACTGTCTTTTCCAGAAAATCTTGATTTCTCATTATGTGCCCAAACTAAGACAGCCTCTGTTTCAACATTGTTGCTTCCAGGGTTGCTAGAACCCACTCATTTATCTTTCTGGCAGTCCAGGTATCTGCAAGATCTCCTCCAGCACCATACCTGGAGACATGAGGGAGGGCTTTACTGGTTGTTGCACCCTAGCTGTGGAATACCCTCCCCTTGGAGGCTCAGTAAGGAGTGAAAATGGCATCATTTCAGCCCTTTAGGCAAATAATGCTTCTTTAGTAGAGTCTTTGGGGTGTGTGGATCATGGCGTGTACAGGTTTTAATGCAATAGTTTTAATGTTTCACATTTTAGTTTTACGTTTTGCACTGTTTAATTTTAAATGATTTTTTTAAAAAAGCATGTGTTTTAAATCATATTATATTTCTTTGCAACCCACTCTGAGAACTTGTGATATAGGGTGGGTCATTAAAGCTTTAAATAAATAAAATAGATAACTAGTGATGACGAGTATTACTATAATCACCGTCCCCCGATATTAAGCAGTTATTTACATATTTATTTCATATGCTTGTATACCACCTAATTGGTGGCAGGCACAACTCTGGGTAGTTTTACAATAAAAAGCTGGGAGTGAGGTGAGGAAGCCTGGTGCTGGTCTACTGGGAGTCCATTCCATAAGGATGGTGCCTCAAGTAAGAATGGTTGATTCCTTGTGGATCCCTTCTTGGCCTCTCTGGCTCAGAACAGAACAGGAAGACAATGCAGGTAATCCAGAACTTGGGAGACATGATCAAACTTGTTCACAGACACCCATTCTGTTGTAGATTTGCTGGTGTACTTGGGATCATTGTCCTGGTGGCCATATTATATAACCAATACAGTTTAGCAGCTGGGCTGGGGAAACCCATCTTGGCAAGATTGTATGGAAGATTCAGAGGGAGATTCTTTGGAAATCTGGAGTCTCGGGGTGCCTGGGGAGAACTTTCCTGGGGGTGCTTAACTCAGACATAAAAAGTTAGGAGGAGGGGCTTATAGAGGAACATCAGGGGATGCTTCCCTTCAAGTCTGGTGTCTCTAGGTGCCTTTGTGATAATTTTATAGCCCAATGAAATAACAAATCAAAAATGCTAAAAACTCATAAATTCATATGCATCAGAGGAATTTGTGTATAATAAGCACAAACTGGCAAATTTTAACAAATTGGCCAAATTTGTCAGAAAATGTTATTTGTTTTTCAATTCATCCCCATCTCTTGTCCGAATGTTGACCAGGCCATTGAAACACCTTAATTCTTTTCTTTTTCACCTGTTCTGTTATAGATTTGCTGGTGTGTTTGTGGTCACTGTCCTTTGGCGTGATCAGATTTCTGCCAAGCTTTGGCTGTTGAACAGATGGCCTCACATTTGTCTCTAGCATACTTTGGTATACAGAGGAGTTCATGGTTGGCTGTACTACCATATTCTTTTGAGAGATAAGGGGTGTTCATCTGGCAACCCTTACAAACAAGCCACCCTTCTTCAGTATTTTTCTAACTGCACTGTTTGTCAGGAACTTTAACATTTAACATGATATCAGAGGCCTGTAGAAAACAAGACATAATCCTTCAGTTATTTGCAATTTCTTGAGCTTTGCACAGTCTGACCTTTGGGCAAATCTGCTTGGACATCCACTCCTGGGAAGGCTGACCATTGTCTTGAATTTTTTCCACTTGTGAATAATTTTCCTCGCTGTAGAATGAGGGACTTCCATCTGTTTGGAAATGGTTTTATAACTGTTCCCAGATTGATGGGCAGCAGTGGTTGCTTCTCTATCATCACTGCTGATGTGTTTTTTCTTTGGCAGTGTGTTAAGACACACCTGAACACTCCAAAACAGCAAGCTGACAAAACTTCTGCTTTTATAGAGGCGCTCATGCTGATGATCAAGGGCATTTGGTCAGCAGTATCTGGCGGCTACTTAGCCTCTTAATTCCTATTTAAGTAATAAGTGTGTACTTAGTTTTTCCGACATGGATTGTCCATTTTGGCTTTGCTTTTGTAAAACAAATCATGACATGGTGTACAGTGTCATGTGTTGTTGCTCATCTGAGGGTATATTTACCTAATTTTCAGACCTCTTAAATACCAGATACATAAAACCATAGAATTCAAAGAGTGAGTACCTTCTCATTCACATGACTGTATTGCTGATATCTGACAATATATAGAATACTGGTTCCAAATTTATTTAAATAACATTTTATGAACATTGCTGTCAACAACATCAACACCACATGGGTGTGGTCTCACAGTAAATCTGATCAGACAGTGTCTAATGTAAGAAGTGTAATACAGTAACCCCCTGCCGTTCGCGGGGGTTAGGGACCCACCCCACCCGCGATGCATGAAAATCCGCGATATGCGGAAGCGGGTGGGGTAGAGCCTGGGGGTGGGGGGAGATCGGGCAGGTGGTGTTGCAGGATCTTACCTCCTGCCACCGCCCGTCCGCGCCGCCCGAGACTTCTCATCCGGGGCCGTCTCCATTGAAATGCATTGGCTCAATGCATTTCAATGGAGAAAATTTTGGCTCAATGCATTCAAATGGGGAAAATTTCTCCATTGAAATGCATTGGGAATGCATTTAAATGGAGATTGCACCCCGCCCACCGCCCCGCCTCCGCACGGTCCCAATGCTTTGTGGAGCAGGGCGGGGGCGGCGCAGAGCAACCCGATAGCCCCTGCCGCCCACCCCGTGGCCCTGCGGCTTCTTGGCGGAGCGCGGGGGCGGCACGGAGCAACCCGATCACCCCCCCACCCTCCCATGCGGCCCCAAGGTGCAGGTACTGTGATCCCGCAATGTAGTGGGACCGCAGTACCTGAACTGTGAAACGTCGGGGTGACTGTATCTACAAAACAATACAGCAAAGTATGTCTGAACGGTCACAGATGTGTTCCACATATATCATGCCCATGTCAAACCACAGGCCCTCCAAGAACATTTTTCAAAATAGTATAAGAATACCAGAGACTTGTGTTGTTTTCTCCCCCCCTCTTTCTCTCTCTTTCTCCCTCCCACCCCCACATATATGCACACTCCTATAATTGATGCTTTGAGAATGGGATGTGCTATCATTCACCCCATATACTGGACTTGAGCAGATGAGCTGGGGTTACACAAACAATACAAAGACATTCTTAATGAAAGACTGCTCCGTTCAACAGATGGAGATGCTTTCAACTAGGAAAATTATCTGCAGTCTGCATTAATGTATGTTCAAAGAGAGAAAGCTCTTTTGGCAGAGCTCTACATTGGACAACAGCCTGGTGAGTCTATCAATCATGATATGAACTTTTCTTCGTCTGCACTAGATACTCAAAGGTAAGCTCATCAGGACAGTACATGTAATGTCTAAAAACTGAATGACTCCTAAAGTCAACATTCTATTAGTTCATCCAACCTTGGCAGAATTCAGCTGGAGAAACTATTCAGTGACTCCTTTTTTTATACTGGTGGTTTTTTTATATTGAAATCTTAGAGACTAATAAATAACCATGGATCCTTCAATACATTTATTCCTCTGAAATCTGAGCAACAATGCAGGTAAATCATAGATGCATTTACACCAGAGTTCTAGACAGACAGAAATTATCAGTCCTCTAATAATGGGAAATATCTGAAAACAACATATGTTGCTTAATCAAAAGCACATGGCTATAAATATTTCTGCATGGTTTGCTTATAAGATGCATTTCCCTTCTTAATCTCTACCACAACAAGGCTAAGATGATATTAAACACCGAAAAGGGACCAAAACTCTACAAAGAACTTCTCAGATGTTTGCCAGTGCTTGAAATACAAAAATGTTGATGGAACAGCTGAGCCCACAAACTAAACCTATTAAAAGAAACAAGGCATTGCATGTGCACACACGTTTTCTATGACCAAACAATGCTCTCCACACCCCCTACCAGAACCCTGCAGATTACAGAACAGTCAACACTGAAATTCTCTTTCTTCCTTTGTTTGCTGCCCAAGAACTCCAGTAATGGATAGCAGCCATTCTGGAATCATGATACTGGTTCTCAGATAATTTCTGTAGAACCTGGTCTCTCTTGGCATGTATATGTCAATTAGAATATTTTTAAATTATTGGAGTTTTTCTACCCTCCCCTGTTGCCTGGAGAAGGTGTGTTTGGGATGAACATTCTGTCCTGGGATGACTGTCCATCAATCCAGCACTAACCAATGTTAACTCCCCTGCCTCTGAATTCAAAGAGTGCCTTGCCTTTCAACTCTGTGCTTCTTCCCTCCCCCTCTCTGTTGAAATCTGTTGCTGAAAGCAGTTTTGTTTGTTAGTTTGTTGTTTGCTCTGTTCAATTGTAATTAAACCTTTTATTGTTTTTTCTCCTTTGAATGTCTCTGATTGAGTTATTGAGATGTCAAGTGCCAGTTGATGAGAAAAATGGGGTGGACTACTCTGGGAAACTTGAAGCTCTTCTGCTCTGTGCATCCCTGCACTTCCCTACACAGCTAGAGAAATCTAACCAAATAAATTTGGGAGGAAACAAAAACTGCTTTCCCCCAGTCCTTCAAGGAAGAATGTTCAGAGATCTCAGGAAAGTAATAATCTGGTGAATCTCGTCTATTTTTGGCTACCTGGAAATTCTTTCATAGCACAAACTTTTTATTATTGTGCCACAAAAAGCATGATAACAGATTCTGCAGAACTTGGTGTTGTTGTTAAATGTATCTATTTTAACAATCCTAAATTAAGTAGCTATTACATCCCTCTTCTAGATTCCATAAGTAATATTTCAGAATCCTTTGTGCCATATACTGGGTGATCCATATTGTACATATACAGTAATAGTTCAAAACTCTTCTCTATAATAAACTATGTTAATTAAAAGAGTTTAGAAAGTTACTTTTCTGAATGACAACCAGAATTCCCTACACAGCTTAGTCAGTAGCAACAGTGGCTGCTGGGTTTTGTAATGATCACAGTCCCCAGAAACCATAGTCCCAGGGTCAGCTCAGAAAACCAGAAAACTGGACAATGGTTTGGAAAATACAGCATCTAGCAGGAGCTGATAGGAAAATGAAATGAATGGTGATCTCTTTATACTTTGAGATACCTTGTTCTTTGAAGCAGAAAACTAGCATTGAGACACAAATGTAGCAACTGTGGAAAGAGCATGCAGTTTTGTGATGCCCTTAAAGATTAAAACATTTATCGAGGGGGGACTTTCATGGACTGTGGCCCATAGCTTTAGATGCATGAATGTTTATGCCAAATACAACTTTTTAGCCTTCAAAACTCTTTGCTGTTTTTGCTATGATACTCTAAGACAGGTAACCTCCCTTTTTTGTTGATGCAATGGGATTGATCATGGTGCTTGCACTGTGACATTTTCACTGTTCATCTTAAGATTCTCAGAATAGCCTTCTGACCCAACACCTCCAGAGTTTTGCACTTCACCTCCCATGATCCCCCCCCCCCACTGGCTGTGTAAACCAGAGTCGATGGGAAAAGCAGTCCAGTTGGCAAAAGGCTTCTGCAGAGGAAAACCATTCAGAGCATGCTTATCAAAACTTGTAGCTGGCAAAATCAAAGTGGGAGAGGAGGCAGAATTATGTGACACACTGAAGACTTGAAGGATCAATACATTTTATTGCAATGTGAGCGTTCATGCATCAAGATCCACTTCTTCAGATACACGAAGCATAAATACATGTTCTCTGTATTTATACCTATCCCCACAAGCGAGTACAGTATACTGGTAATAGACAATGTGACAGGGATTAATTAACATGAGAATGGGAGTATCATACTGTTGATAACTTCAGGTTATAGGTTTTATTAGCCAGTTGATAAAACTTTGCCTGAGAGACCTGGCTGTCCTAGAAATGCTAAGAGTCATTTCTGGGAAAGAACGCAGAGGCTGTCAAATAAGACAACTATTTAATATCTATAAATTATTACAGAAAACTGGGTTATTAATATACTTAGCGTACTAAGAAGCCTAGATCTCTGTTTAGGCCCTTAGAGATGTGCCAAAACACTACCATGCAACAGTATTTTGCCTCCGCATACCCAACTTTAATTTTCCCAATGTGCTGTTACAGGCTAACATGGCTGCTTCTTTGGAAATTAAAGCCGCTTGGAATTCACAGTTTTAGTCCTACTGCAGATGGCACAGGATTGCAGGGCAGTTTTCCAATTTTTCTTAAAGTTTGAAAAATACCTTGCATTTTCCAGGTAAAAGTGCATGAAACTGTTGGCCTCGTCCCTACCATTTTAATCAGTCTGCCTAAGTGCTTTTTCATCATGAAGTGGTACAATGTTGCTGCAAGTCTTCTCAGAGCGTGAAAGAGAGCGAACCCTGGCAGGCCCATAAGAAGCCAAATTCATTCCATTTTAGGCATCTATTTCTAGATGCAAAGGCATAACAAATGTTGTTACCATTACCTTCACAATGCTCTTTACTATTGCTTTTCCAGCCATAGCAGCAGTCAAGCTTTGTGCCATAGCGACAAACCCCAGGTTGGTTCACAGCTAGCAGTTGCCTGCGGTCTCTTGAGCTGCGTGTAAAAGACAGAAGATTAACTGTAGAGGAGGAACTAATGGAGCACCCAATACATATATCCAGCAACCTGGGCAGACTTCCTGAGCTAAGTTGAAGCCAAGCAAAAACGAGATCAAATGATCAGAACAGTTTTTCTGTTTCTTAACATTCCTTCGCTATGGCCTGAGGAAGTGGGTGGGATGCTTGAATCCAGTATGGCCTCTGGAGCTTCACCCACTTCAGGTAACCAGAGGCAACCAGACAGGAACAGGAAGTAGTGAATATGACATTGTGCGATGGACTGATTGTAGCCACTATTAGGGAAATGGGTGATGCACCCATTCAGCAAGAAGCGCTGTCTGTAATCAAATGTGTGTGGCAAGTACACAAAGAATTTGAGCAAAGGTAGTTCAGCTGCCAAGCTGCCTAGATGCCCTAAGCACATCCGATCTCACCTGATTTCAGAAGCTAAGCAGGGTCGGGCCTGGTTAGTACTTGGATGGGAGACCACCAGGGAATACCAGGTGCTGTAGGTGCCTGGAGTAGGAACTGACAAACCACTCCAGTATTCCTGCCAAGAAAACTCCATGGACATGGGTTCAAAAAAAGTCGGTCACGACTATAACGACACAACACACGCATACACAGTTCAGCTGCCAATGCTCTTGAAGGATACTAATTATGTATCTTAAACAGGTCAGTACATGATTATCCTGGACAGAATCAGCCTTGTTAGTCACCCTCATGGGTTATCAGAAAACAGATTGAGGGATGCAACTATGTAACTTGCTATAACTGATTTCTTAGAGGCCTTTGATGCTGTTGGCCACAGTATCTTCTTGGATAACTTTCATGAGGGAGCAGTGTTTGCCTGTTTGTGAGATCAGTTCCACAGATAAAGGAAGGGTGGACCTATTAACTCATTCAACAAATAAAATAAATAACCTGACAACTATTTCAACCTCTATCCCCAGTGCTGAACGTATGAAACCAGTGGGTAGGGTGTTCATTTGGAAATCAGATTCAGTCATTGTCTGATGATGTCCAACTCCTTACATTTGAATCAGGACACACCAGGCATGACTCCACTTAGATGCAGCAAAACAAGAGAAGTTTAATCATAAGATGGAAGTAATATGGTGTGGGAATGCTCCTGGCCCCTTTTTTTGTCCCTTGAAACACAGAAAGCCTTGGTAGTGAGAAGACCTTGTCAATAGTTTCAGTGTGTATGGCTGCTATGCCCTTTCTGAGATGGCAGCTATATGACAGTCACTGGGGCCACTATCATCTTCTTTGTGTTAGGTTGCCCTTGAGATTGGACTAGACCAGTGGTGGCAAACCTTCGGCACTCCAGATGTTTTGGACCACAACCCCCAGAATTCTGAGCCTAGACTGCCAATGACAAAGGACTGTGGCCTAGACTCTAGAGCAGTGGTTCTCAACATGTGGGTCCCCAGATGTTCCTGGACTGCAGTTCCCAGAAGCCTCCACCACTTGCTGTGCTGGAAGGGGATTCTGGGAGCCTGCAACTGTTGCAAGGCAGAAAACTGTCTTTTCTTTCCCAGTCATTTCTGCTGACCTTGAGGTAACCCTTGTTTGAACCCAGAAGTGTAAATAATTATGAAGCTATTGGTCATAGAAAGCATTAAAAAAATCAAGTATCAAAAAGTAGAAGGTGGAAGGTGGAGGGTATAAATAAATGCTTATTGTTAATAAATAAAAACGATGCAAAGGGGAAAGGGTTAATCTACAGCAGTGGTTCTCAACCTGTGGGTCCCCAGATGTTCCTGGACTGCAACTCCCAGATTTCCTGTCCAGCTCAGCTAGTGATGAAGACTTCTGGGAGTTGCAGTCCAGGAACATCTGGGGACCCACAGGTTGAGAACCTCTGATCTACAGATTACAAGCAATCCCATGATTCATTCTTCCATATTTTTCTTTTTCCTACCAAAAATAATGCCACTCAGAAAAATGACAGAAAGGGGAAGGGTATTAACCCCCTCCGCTCTTCCTTCAGTCATAGCTTCTCAGCTCAAAATCACTCTTACTTATTTTGAAACACGGCACACACACACCTTTGCTCCACGTACAGGTGTCACATACACAAGCCCTGCCCTTCAACAATAAGTAGCTTGAGGAGACTCAGGAAGAAGAAGAATGGTTCATTTCCCAGAATATATGCCACTGAAGGCAACAGCTTCCTTCTGGCTAATGATAGGGCCGGCCTTCTCCCCCATAGATTTCAAAAGAAGTTGGTGGGAGTGGAGGATTTGAAGTAGGTAAAGAAACTCCCAATAACTTAAGGGAGACGGTTCAACCTGCTTGTCTCTTCTTCTTCCAGCCTTTTGTCTTCTGAGACTCATGGGCTCTTGGGCAGCATAGGTGTAAGAAAAAGGAAAAGAGAAGGGCCAGTATCATAGTGCTTCATGTGGCTGTGATTTTTTTTTTCATTTCATCTTTTCTCCACTGAGCAGTTCCATGAACTTTGCATGAACTTTCATTAGGTAAAATAAGTATGCTGTGTGGAAACCATGAAATGCCTCTGGAGATATACATAATTAATTCAACCACAAATGTAACATGAAATCTTCTCTGAGACTGAAGAATGCACTGGATTTGGTTTTTTTTGTTTTGTTTTTTTAAATAGCATTTCCTCCATGCCTTCGATATTCTCCAGTTTAGGCAGAGGGTGGGTTTGTATCTACTGGCATGTATGTTCACAGGAGACCAACCAATTGAGGTGCTTATACCTGAGGTTTTATGTTTATTTATTATTTTAATGGACACATACACATTGTGTTGGGGCTGTGCTCACTGTGCATGTGTGTGTGTGTGTTGTGTCATTACAGTCGTGACCAACTCTTCATGACCCCATTCCCATGGAGTTTTTCTTGGCAGGAATACTGGAGTGGTTTGCCAGTTGCTACTCCAGGCAATACAGCACCTGGTATTCCCTGGTGGTCTCCCATCCAAGTACTAACCAGGGCCAACCCTGCTTAGCTTCCAAGATCAGGTGAGATTGAATGTGCTCAGGGCATTTAGGCAGTTCCACTGTGCATGTAATTATGTAGAAAGCCAAGCCACACACCTAATCAGGTAAGCAAACAGCCCGACAGGCAGGGAGAGGGCACCCTCGTTCATTCCCTTTGCCTTGGATGGAACTTGAGGTGGGAGAAGATTCCTGCCCTTCTCAAAGCAGTCTGAACTGGGGTTGGGCAGGCTGGGGTTGGAGAAGCTAGAAGATCCCACCTCACAGCTGCTGTGTTTGAAGAGACACAAAAATATATCTGTCAGAAAACTGGTAGGGAGCCCCTTCTGAATTTTCTCCTGGCCATCTGTCTTAGGGAAATTGGTACACCAGGAAGAGAGCAAGGCTGAGTGAACCTTGAGCCTGCTACCTGGAGTTGAACCCCCAGGTTGTGAGCACAGTTATAGCTGTAGTACAGCAGTTTAACCACTGCACCGACAGGCTCTATACCAGAGGTATAATCCAGTGTATCTGGAGAGTGGCCAGCTGGGGACAATTGCAAGAGAATGGAGAACACAAAATGCAGGAGAGCTAAGTACATCCTGTTAGCGTGGGGCATAGTGATTAAAGGAGGCGTGCATCTCCCAGAGCTACCTGCAATGGGAAGGAACTCAATCACTTTTCCCTTGTCTTATTTTAGGTACAGACCAGGGTAACTCCTGAAATTCCTTTCACTATTCCACTGGGGATTCAGGAACCAACAGTGAAACCAGATTGGCCAGACTGGCATCAGAGGCCAAGACCAAGACCGCCCACACGCTTGTCTTGCCAGTCACCAGGTATGGTGACAGGGGCTGGAAAGAGGAAAAAAGCTGAATACTTGAAATGTGGTGATGGAGGAGGACAGCTTTGCAGGCACTTTCCATTGCCAGAAAGACAAAGAAATCAAGCCTGTAGGATCTCTGAGGCTGCTCTAAATCTGAGCAAATCATGAGAAGGCAAGATCCTCTGGAAAAGACAATCACACCAGGAGAGGCAGAAAGGCAGCAGGAAAAGAGGAAGATCAAATACCAAATGAACTGAGGGGCTGATGAGGGCAGGGTATTTTGGCCAATGCTGATTCACAGAGTTGCCATTAAGCTGGAGGTGACTTGACCGCACACCACCACCACCACAAACAACAACAGGATTTCAACATAACCAATAAATTTAAGGAATGGGTTTACCACACACAGACCCATGGCCAAGTGGAGATTCAAGCCCAAGCCTTCTTGAATGCTAGTTGGTAACACTGGGTTTCCCACATACTTTGAAAACCCTATGAGATACCCATGAAGTGGGTGCAGCATGGCTGCACATCTCACGCAGGCAGGCGGGCACTTTTAATTCCGATAAACCCCCCCCCAATGAAACTTAGGGTTTTGACATTTCCTCTCTCCCTCTCCCCCCATTTCCCTTTTGGACACTAACCTGACACGTTCAGGAAAGCCACCTGCCACGAAGGGCAGCCAGGAAAGAGCCAGGCAGGTGCTCCAGGCGCCCAGCACCATTGCTGGGACGGTGAGAGGGAAGGAGGTCGTCCCTCCCGGGTGCGCGATCCGGGCCAGGCGGCGAAACGGAGCCCCCTCCGCGACCGAGGGAGGGAAGCGGGTCGACCGCCTGCTTGCTCTTTCCCACGCCCCCCTCTTCGCCGGCTGCTTTTTTTTTGGCCGGGTTTTCTCTCCCTGCTCCTTCGGAATTCTCCTCCGTCTTTCCTCAGCCGCACCTGGACCGGGAGTGTGCGTGTGGGTTGTGTGTGTGTGTGTGTGCAAAGCGCGACCGCTCGGAGCTCACGGAACGAGCCCCAGGACCCGAAGGATCGAATCCCAGGCAGGGTCTCTCTCCCACCCCCCTCCACTTCTGCTACTTTCTATCGGCTTGGGTGAGGGGCGGGACGGAGATTTACATCGGAGATCCGCCCCGGCCCACCACCACCCCACATTGTTCAAGTTCTCGGGCTCTCCCGCCGCCGCCGCCCCCCCACTCCCCGCCGCCCCCCTTATAGCTCGCGTAATGTCACACGGAGCAGCGGCCAGCTGTTGCTGAGAAAGTGGCCAAGGAGGAGGTGTCGTGTACCTCGCGCTTCTCCGGGGTGGGGATGGGCAAGAGAGAAAAAGAAGGAATCCAAAACCAAAAGGAAAGCAAGCGGGAAAGCAAGATCAAGCCGGACCAAGCAATACTCCGTCGCCCAAAGCTCGATGGGCGTTGCAACAACGCTGATGCTGGACCGTCCACTTGCACTCCGCTGCAGAAAGTCGCACGGGCAGTGGCGGCGGCGTCTGATTCATTGGATCAGCTTGAAGTTGAAGAGCCTAATAACAAGTGAGGAGAGCTGCCTAGATGCCCTGAGCACATCCGATCTCTCCTGATTTCGGAAGCTAAGCAGGGTTAGTACTTGGATGGGTGACCACCAGGGAATACCAGGTGCTGTAGGCACCTGGAGTAGGAACCGGCAAACCACTCCAGTATTCCTGCCAGGAAAACTCCATGGACGTGGGGTCATGAAGAGTCGGTCAGGACTGTAAGACACAACAACAAACAACAACAAGTGAGGTAGTCTGAATGTCATGCAGGCGCCTCTGTGACTCTGCAGATCCGCTTCCTTTGTTTGGCTTCAGTCAGGACTTCAAGGGTGATGCCTTTGAAGTGTCATTCCGCCAACCAGAAAAGGCCACCTGAATCATAGCTCAGTGATTTGGGTCTTGGGTTGTGGAGCCAGAGATTCCCCGTTCAATTCCCCACTGGGCACCCTTGACACTGGTGCTGGACTTGATGGTCTATAGGGTCCCTCCCTCCCAACTCTGCACTTCTAAGACAATGATCTTAAATGCTCTCTTCGCTGTAATTAAGAACATAAGAACAGCCTTGCTGAAACAAGCCACAGCCCATCCAGTGCATCATTCTGTCTCACACAGCGGCTCTCCATTTGCTTCAGGGTATCCCCAAGCAGGTGTCTTCATCTGCTTAAGACTCCCCACAAATGGCATTGAGAGATATCCTGCCTATCTCTCCAACCCAGAGGTTGTCCTTAGGCATCCATAATGATAGCCATTGAGACCCTTCTTCTCCATGAACTTGTCTAATCCTTTCTTAAAGCTGTCAAGGCTGACAGCTGTCATCACTTCTTTTGGCAGGGAGTTCTATAGACCAGTGATCCTCTGGGTGAAAAAGTACTTTCTGCCTTATTTGTTTGAGATCTAACACCCAAAAGTTTCATGGAGTGTCCCCTAGTTCTAGTGTTGTGCGCTAGGGAAAACAGCTTTCCCTTATCTACTTTGTCCATACCGTGTATGATTTTATAAACTTCCATCAGGTCAACCTCTTAGGCACTGTACTTCAAGATTGAAAAGACCCAACTGTTGCAGCCTCAGACGGTAAGGAAGGTGTTCCTTTCTCCTAATCATTCTGGTTGCCCTCCTCTGCACTTTTTCCATTTCCATAATATCCTTCTGGTGGTATGGTGACCAGAACTATACACAATACTCCAGATGAGGCCTCACCATAGATTTATAAAGAGGCAAAAACGGCACTTGCTGACTTATTTTCTATACCCTTCCTAATGATCCCTAGCATTGAGTTTGCTTTTTTCACTGCTGAGGCACACTGGGTTGACAGTGACACCTTCATTGAGCTGTCCACCAGGACACCAAGGTCCCTTTCCTGGTTTGTTGCCGAGAGTTCAGACCCCATCAGTTTATTAATGTAATTGGGGTGTTTTTTTTTTGCCCCAATGTGCATCACTCTGCACTTATTAATGTTGAAGCACATTTGCCACTGGTTTGCCCACTCCCCCAGTGTCCAGAGATCCCTCTAGAGCTCCTCACAATCTCTCTCAGTTTCTACTACCTGTATAATTTCATGTCATCGGCGAATTTAGCTACCTTGCTATTTATTCCTACTTCTAGATCATTTATGAAGAGGTTGAAAAGCAGGGGTCTCAGTACTGAACCTTGGGGGAGCCCACTCTTTATCTTCCTCCACTTGGAGAAGTGTCCATTTAGTGTAATTACTGCCTCTGGTCTAATGTACCTTTCTGGCTTCAGATTAACACAGCCAACTCTCTGGGGACTTCCTTGCAGGAGGTTTATGTTCTCCTCTTGCTGGAATCCCAGCATTTGCATGGTCTGATTGCAGATTGGGTGGGAGGAAGACAGTGAAAGTGAGGGAATGGGTTAGCTGTCAAACCAGGCAGAGACAGAAGCAGCAGGAGGAAGCATCAGACCATCTTCCCTGGCATTGCCCACTGTCGCCTGCTGTGCTTCCAACCTACCAATAGCAGTGGGGAGAACCAGCACTCAATGGCAGTTTAAAGATCCAGTGACTCCACTTTAAAGGTTCCAGGCAGCAAATCATAAGGAGGACCTCTCAGTATGTGTCTCTTTCTGCATGGATGACCTTCAATACTGTCCACTTCACTGCCGGTCAAGAGTAGCCATTACTGAGCTCAGTGAGGGGTAGGAATCCAATGGCCTGCTGGGCTCATGGAAAATGCACACAGAACAAGGACTTGTAGTAAATGAAATGAACAGCATGCACAACAATTGGAAGATGAATGTTACTGTAGCTCAGAATGAGAAGTGAGTTCATCTTTCAACTTCAAAGGCCGTTACTTCACGAGCCGCTCGCTTCGCGGCAAGCCGTCATTTCTGTGCGAACCGATCGCTTCAGTCCGCACGCTCCTCCTTTTTGGCTGCGATGTCACCCCGACCACGCCCCCTTTAGCGTGCTCCAACCGGGGTGAGTGATGCCCCTGGCGGAGGACTGGAATCTTTTCGATTCGCATCTCGCTTCGCTCCCAACGTCACGTGTGGTCTCAGTTTTTGGCTTTTATTTCAAGTTTTTTTAAAAAATATTCAAACAGGGATATCGATGCATCGCTATATTGTTTCATCGCTTTGCGCTGTTACTTCCTCGTGCGAGTAGTGGCGGCGGCGGCGGCGGCAGCGCCCGGCCAGAGCAGGGCACCCAGGGCAGGCAGCGTGCAAGCGGCGGAGGGCGGGCGGCTGTGCCATGCAGGGCTCCCCCCGAGTAGTGGCGGCGGCGGCGGGGGGGGGGGCTGCCAATGATGCCAGGAAACAATGGACAAAACAATATAAATTAGGAGCGGAAAACACAGGATCGTACAGTAACCACGCTCTGTCGTGAATGACAGCTAAGCATTGATGCATCGATACGCCGAGTAAATTTTTTAAAAAAAATAAAAGGAGAGTGGAACCGGACGTTGAAAATCAGCTTTCTAATGCGAAGGGAGCACGTGAGGTAGTAATCGATTTGGTCCCAAAAATGCCTCACGTGAGTACAGAGAAACGGGGGTGGGAGCGAAGGGAGACCACGTGACCACCACGTGACCACCTCCGAATTCAAATCGAAGGCAAGGTCGATTCGAAGCGAGGCACCTCGTGAAGTAACACGTGTGGCAACCCAGGTAGACAGCTAATCACTCTAGCTGTGACTTGTCTGTTTATGTCATCAGTGATCTCAGTGTTCGGAAGCTGCGTTCATTGCTCTGAAATTTTAGTTTTCTATGCATTCTGCTCCCCCCCTCCACAGTATACACAGGTATATGCAGGATATACAGTAAACATTAAATATACAGAATGTATATACAGTAAACCTGGTTCTAAATGTTTCACTCTCTGTGCTTGAGGACGTGGAGGTTTTCCACCAAAGCTCCTGCTGAAATAAGCCCATTGTTCCTTTGCCTATATTATTATTTTCTTATATATGCTGGAGGTAACTCACAAAGCGATCTCTTTGAAAATAGAGAGGAAGATTGCCACCTGTTATGCCTGTCCATTTATAGTAAGATCAAATAATTTATAAAGTGGTATGTTTATCTTTTTACTTTTACTTCTAAAAATCCACAAAAATTGTGTAATAATGACATCAGAATGGCTCCAACAAGCCAGTTCTGCAATTAATCATTTCTTCCATTCTTTACTGAGGAGTTCTTAATTCCCGCATCTCTCTGTCAGGTCACATTCTGAACAATGTTGGTTGTGATATGAGCGGGGTGGCGGTGGCCTAAAACTGGGCCAAGGAGAATTATTTGAGCAGAGTTTGGAAGTTGAGTCATGGAAACTGGTCTTCTTTTCTTGAGAGATTGGAATATTCTGCTACTCGTTTAAGCAGCTTTATCAGTCTGAGGAAAGTTAGTGTTGAGTCCTCCATTTTATTTGTGCAGAGATTGGCTCTTATAACATTCTTCCACCAGACTTGGGATAATTCCCCTTCTCACTTCAGTGTCAGAAGGAAACAACTCCTAGAAAGAACAAATATGCTGACATGTCAAAGTAATCAATAACTGATCAGGGGTAGGACGATGCCCCAGGGCATCATTTTGTCACCCTTCGGTAATGAAGGGATGGTGTTAATAAATCCAGATTTGTATCTTCATTCAGGTATGAAGATGAGCAGATAAACTTGAGGTGGTCACTATCTGTCAGCCAAATCTACCTGACAGGGCTTTTGTGTGGATAAAATTGAGGTGGAGCACCAGGTGTGTTTTTAAAATCTCACCACCCACCCCCAATTGGTTAAAACTAACTCGTGATGTGTTGAATACACCAAGCAGCCTTGCATCAGTCTTTCAGCAAAAGTCTATTACTGAAATGGAACTTGAGCATAAGTAGAATGACATATCATAGCTTCTTTTGCTACAAAATGAACATGGCAAGAAGTTACAACTACTACCCAATTAAATGAGTTTTTGATGAGGAGCAAATGTCTGAGAAAATATATTGAAGCTGCCCCTCTTGGAGTTTGCTTGGGAAAATAAGAACAAGCTTACAAGCTTTGTTGAATGAACCTCCATCCCTTCACCCAACTTTCATTTGCCGCTGAGTCTTGAAGAAAAGTATCTCAGATTAAGGAAGATGTATTCTGCCTAGCGGGATAAAACATATTTGCAAAGTGCTTTGAAAATCCTGTGTTCTTCATTGCTGCCATTGGTGTGAATTCTAGCAGGGCTCTTTTTTCTTCCAGGCCCACAAAGTACCTTCCCAATAACAAGGCACCATTAAGTATGAAAGCTGTGGATACAGTACATGTGGCAGCTGCTCATGTTAAGTTCTATTGACTTGAAAAATTTCTGAGCATTTGTTTGTGACCTTTCTGGCTCTATGAAGTCTGGTTCTTATCCTGTTATTTTCCTGTGGTATCTGTAATACTTGAACTGCAATGAAAGTCCTTTGGGGACTTGTTTTCTTCAATGCTTTTCCAAGCTATTCTTGTACTATATCTATAAGTCACGCAACGGAGGGAGAAGTTTAAGATTAAAGGGTTTGAGAATGAAATCATCTAGGGTCAAATTAGATTAAATGTTGAAATTGTTGAGCATATGCACACACAGCAGAGTATTTTAAAAATAAGTCACCAACCATGGATAGATTCTTCCTTGGTATATACAGATGAGATTGTGTATGCCAGCAGTTGAAATAATATTTATTTAGCTATGAAAAACTTTAAAGTTGTTTACAGTACTGTATGACATGTTGAAAAACAAACAAGAAGTACTTGAATATTTTACATGGTATAATCTTGTGTTTGACAGATTTATAACAGTTTCATAATAGCTTCTTTTTGTAACGTACTAATAGCAGACCATATAACTGAAAAAAACCACAACTTCTCAGCAGAAAAGCCTCATGCTAACAGACCAACAGAAGAAACAGAATAAGCCTTATCTTAACTGTCAGTTCTTCTATCTAGCCAAAACACAAAACAAAACAAAAACAAAAACAAAAACAAAAACAAAAACCCAACCCTTCAAACACCCATTGGCTACCACCAGACTGAATCCAATTGGTTACAATATACTATTATGCAAATAACTAATCTCAATCGTTCTTGTCATTTCCATCTCTTGAATACCCCCAATCTGAAGTATTATTAACTGCCATTCTCCTTGTCAATGCACAGTGAGCTTTTATTTTGTTTTTATACTTCCTTTATATAACTATATATATATCTGTATATATATATAAAACCCATGGCCTAAGAAAATGGATGTGTGGTGGATGGTGAGGGGGTATATCTGTTTCCTCGTGTATTTATGCAATGAAATACAATCCTCTTAATTTGGTCTGAGCCCCAATCTATGATACTTAAAGATGAAAGGAGCTGTAATCTTGAGCTGTCCTCTTATCTGGTAAAGGGACTATGTGTTTCATGCTAAATTTCCCATAACCCTCAAGGCCTTTGAAACTTTACAAACAGCTATCTTGAACCCACAGTCTTTCTTAGGAGGGTTCTGGGCCTTCATTCCATGCAAGTCTAACATTTCCAGTGTGTGCGGACAGAAGAGGGGGCTGTGCATCTGAAAGGTTTTATCCTTTTCACCATGCTTGGTTGGGCTTGCCAAGATAAGCCCCTGAGAACCATCAACTTGCACCCCTGCCCCAACTCCTTCTCTGGAACTGGCATGACATACAAAGCAAGCAAAGTGTTCTGCTTATATACTGCCCCATACCACTTCAAGTAATCTCTGGGCAGTTTACGCAGGCTACACATCCCCCCCCCCAGCAAGCTGGGTACTCATTTTACTGACCTCAGAAGGATGGAAGGCTGAGTCAACCATGAGCTGGCTACTTGGGATTGAACCCCAGGTCATGAGCACAATTTTATCTGCAGTACAGGCATTTAACCACTGCGCCATGACGCTCCTCTTGTTCTTCCACTTTAGATTATCTCTTTCTTGACATGATAATCACAACCCTTAATCATGATTATGTGCTGTCAGACACAGTGGATGTTAAGTGGCTGGATTGCTCAGTGGGTTTAGTAGGAGCTAGAAGTTGGGAGTTCGGATTCCCCACTGTACCTCCTGGGGGGAGGAGCCATCCTGTGTAGCCATTGAAAAGCTGCAGAGTCTCAGGTGCCTCCAGAAGAATCAGATAGTAAAGCTGTTTGGCGAACTCTTCACCTAGAAAACCCCGAAAAGGGCCACTAGAAGTCAAATTGACTTGATGGTAACCAATTATTAAATACAAATTACAATAGATTCTCTTTTCAGGGTTTTCTCGGCATAGAGTGTTCAGAAGTGGTTTACCATTACCTAGCTAAGCAGGGTCAGGCCTGACTAGTACTTGGATGGGCGACCGCTAGGGAATACCAGGTGCTGTAGGAACTGGCAAGCCACTCCAGTATCCCTGCCAAGAAAACGCCATGGACATGGGCTCACGAAGAGTCGGTCACGACTGTAATGACACAACAACATTTCTTGGGGCACATTTGTTCTCTTAACTATGCTTTTCTACAGCGAGTTTCAAATTGTGATCTATGAATCTGAGTTGCTTTACTAGAACATACAGTCATTAAAGTTAAATATTGTTTATAATCCAGGATGAATGATAAACTGCAGTTAATCCAGAACAGAGCCTGAAATTTCCATTCCCTTTGTGGTCTTGGTGTGGCTACTCCTTAAAAACATTAGCACAGTATACAAAACCAACAGAGGCAGCCCAATTACCATTGTTGCCCCATCACTGCCCCTCTTTGAGGTTGTCCACATTCATAGTACAGCTGCTTCTTGGCCAGCTATGTGACTAGAGCTGTGGCCCCAAGAAAAATAGAATGATCTCATCTCATGATGCTACTATCATGTATGTATACCTCTCTCTCTCTCTCTCTCTCTCTCTCTCTGTGTGTGTGTGTGTGTGTATGTGTATGTGAAATATATAAAGTGAACCCTTGTATAACAAATGGTTTGTATAACATAAAATCTGTACAACATAAAAAATTCCAGAGATAGGAGAAATCTGCTTAACAGAATTGCCTATGGGGCAAATCTGTACAACATAAAAATGGTCGCGATTAGGGATCACTCTGTTTTCAATGCAGTCCTATGAAAAATTTGTATAAAGGAAAATTTGCTTAACATAATTTCATTTGGAACAAATTAATTCCTTTATACAAGGTACCACTGTACAAGTATTTCTATATACAGTAACTGAAATTCAAGTCAGGCAGTATATCTTTTATTCTCCAAAAGACTGCTGCTTTTTGAAGAAGATATTTTCCCAGAGACAAGTGCTTTTTCGGTGAAAGAATGATGGAGATGCGTCTGTAAACATCCAAACCATAAGAAACGGACCCTGCAGAAACGCCAGTACCAACTTATGTTGAAGCTTCAAGGTTTGATGAAGGGAAAGACCCTGTTCTACTGGTAATTGATAAAACAGCAAAAGAAGTGAAAAAGAATAACAGAAAATGAGGAAATATAATTTGAATTGGACAAGGCCATTTCCCATTTAGCTTTCTTTCCTTCCTTCCTTTCTTTGTTTCTGCGCTGATCATGGCTTTTCCCCTGGGGACAATTAGCATGTTTGATTCTTTGAGTTATTGCTCCCCCTGCACTGAAACTTGGCCTGGTCAGTTTTTGCACATTGGGATCTGTTCCAAAAATATTTCATAAATGGTAAGCCTGTTCCAACAACTCTTTGCCCAAGCTTTGAAATGTTACAGTTTTGGGGTATATCTCCCAGAATCAATCCAGCAAGTAGTGTAAGCTCTGCTGACTGGGAATTTTGTAAGTGCCATACCTAAACATCCAATGTAGAGGTCTGCACACTCCTGACTGCATTGGACCGCATATACTATATTGCTCCTTTTGTGTTTATTTCAAACCCACAAACACAAGACTGAGACTAGTCTAACCAATGGACCTGACACCAAAACACAAAAGGAGCAATATAGTATATGCGGTCCAATGCATTGAGGAGTGTGCAGACCTCTACATTGGAGAAACTAAACAGCCGTTAAACAGGATGATGGCCCAACATAGGAGGGGTAACAGCTCAGGACCAGAATCAGCAGTACACCGCCACTTGAAGGACAAAGGGCACTCATTCAAAGATGAAGATGTACACATATTAGACAGCGAAGATAGGTGGTTTGAGAGAGGAGTAAGGGAGGCCATTCATGTGAGCATTGAAAACCCCTCTCTGAACAGAGGTGGTGGGGGCTCAGGCACAGTCTATCTGCCACTTAGGTAGTGATTTCAACAATGCCTAGACAAATCAAAAAATACTTCATGCCTCCACCACCAAGGCAATCTGTACTGTATAGGTTTCAGCACCCTAGGCCAATGGTCACCTAAAGGGCTATTGAGACTATTGTCCACCTAACGAGCTTATTCAGGCCATTGTTCATCTTATGAGCCTATTTCAGACCAGGGTGACAAGAGGTCAAAGTGAACTATAAAATGAAAGTCTCACAACTAGCTTTCTTCAGACTGACAAAACTAAGAAGTCCAGTTGCCATGGCTTAACTTCCAGCTAATTTGGGTAGATGATGCCGTGGGAACAGGACATTTTGGGGCTGCCATAAATCAGGGGTGACTTGACAGCACACATTTCATATCATCATCATCATCAACAGCCCCTTCATACAACATCTTTCCAAATGATTAGATATATTTTAAGACATCTATTTTAATATTTTGGGAGATTATTAATTTCTCCTTCCATTTAACATGCTCAGAATCTCTTCCACAACAATTGAAAGATGTTGGATATGTTTCAGAATCTTCTTTGTTTGGAGGGGTGTTTCTGACTGGAATAACCTGCTCTAAAAGCATACTTTCTATGTACAGAACAAATTGGAAGTGGAGTAAAACTAGTGCACATAATTTCCTTGGGATGTAGAAATGTTACATATGGGGGTAGGGAGAGAGAAATACGAAGTAAATTAAAATGAGAACAATGGGAAGGGAGAAGGATAATTAAGTATCTTCCACATCTTTCAGAGAAGAATTTTTATTGCAAGTAACACTAATAATTTTTATCTTGCAATTTAAAGGAAACCAGTTTCTCACACCCCATCCGTCAACATACCAGGGACATCCCATATATTAATAGAGAGCTATTGTGAAGCATACTCCGCATCTAAGTGTTGCCTTAGCAATCACCCAAGAGAAAAGAGAGCTTGCCCTGTACTAAGAGTTCATTTCAAGGCCACAGAGAAAGTCAAAGTGTTCTTTTTCTACATGACCGCAGTGTCACCATTATATCACAGTTCCCACTAGCCTTGTGCACAGTCTGTTCCCAGCTATCACACACGCTGAAAACCAAAGTATGCCAACCCACACCCAAAAAAGTAAAAACCTCTGACATGGGGATCGAAAAGGTGCAGGTTGGGGTGCTCTGGGGACCAATTTGTCTGCTCTAGTGATTTGTGTGGTTGCCAGGGGAAGCGGGGTTGGGGTTAGAACTAATCTACCTTTGCAATGCACCAAGCAAGGAGGCATTTCTCCCCCTAAACTGATACTTCGGAAACACACAGATGTCATAGACCCAGGGATACAGCAGGTCAGGACAGCTCCTAAATGGTACATAGTGGGTTTCCGCTGATCAATAGAAAACAGATAAATGAAATTGATGTGCAATGAAATTAACAATGCAAGTCACCCCAACATCATCAAGTTTCTGCATGCCAATGACTAAATACCAGATATAAACCCAAAGTAATAGATTTCTGCCAGATGGTGCGGTATAGAAGCCCAATAAATAAATAAATAAATAAATAAAATGCCATGGAAGAAACTTATTATAGTACTTTGACATCCTATATTCATGTTTAAAAGAACCACTCTATTGTTCTCTTATTCCCTGGCTCTTCTATTTTTAGCTTTAACAAATCCATGTATAGCTCGCTTTGTGGCATTAATTTCTAATTCTGCTTTAAGTTAGTCAGAAAAGGGACTCAGATCTCATGTAACAACAACACCTCCTTACAGATTTTTCTTTGAATAGCTCTCCTGGTTATCGACCATGCATCTAATAAATGATAGCAAATAGTTTAAATGCATTAATTTCCCATCATCTGGTGACCTGTTTCCAATGTCTTGTGGAATCAGTTCTTTTAGCATGGGGGAATACGAAACCGTTTCCCAAAACCCCATACTCATAAAATGTTTTCTTACGTTTTTGACAGGCTTTGTACTGTAACCAAATACACTTGTAATATGAAGAACACTTGAGTCTTTGAAGACATTAAAGCTTGGTTTCATACCGTTAATCCTCTGCCTGAGTTCACTGTCAAAAAACAGCAACATTAATTCAACATCTGGGCCAACTCTTCAAAAGCACTCCAATATCAACTGGAGTAACTGCATTCTTGGAACTGGTTTTATTGCCTTATAAGCCTGTAGAAATAGAAAATAGGTCTGAATGCAAGAATATTCCTTAACATTTTATAGTGCTTTGGTACATGCTGAAGTTATCCTTTTGTTTTCTGCAGCATTACTTTTATCACGACAAACAGTTTTAAAGAACCAAACAAGATTCAGTCACTAACATACTAAGAGGGATTGTGATGTAATAAAGACTAGAATCATGGACAAAGATATTAAATTTGCCAAATTGTCCTAGTTCATTTATGAATTATTTGTCAATTTGCTTCTGATTTATGGTGATCTTTCCATGGTTTTCTATATATAAAATACGGGAAGTGGTTTACCAATCCCTCCTTTGGGTGGCACTCTGTCTGGGGCCATGCACCTTCTCCAAGGTTGGCTGTTTTTCCTGGTGGAACAGCGTGGAGCCGTGGACTCTAAGGGCTTGCCTGCATGGCCTGATTGGAGTGGGTTGGATCAGCCCAAACAAGATTGTTAGTGATTACATTAAGGTTTGGTATGCCGTTTAGCGTGGTTGTCTAAAGCAGTGGTTCTCAACCTGTGGGTCCCCAGATGTTCCTGGGCTGCAAAGCCCAGAAACCCCTTCCAGCACAGCGAGTGGTAGAGGCTCTGGGAGTTGCAGTCCAGGAACATCTGGGGACTCGCAGGTTGAGAACCACTGATCTAAAGCTTCATAGGCACTTTACTGCGGATTGGAAATATATGACCATTTTAGAACTGGAGAGTTGGAAGGAACCTATGGATTGCTGAGTCCAGCCCATGTCAAGGAGGCAGGGTTGGGGGGCGGGGAATCAAATTTCCAACCAGGGACTAAACCACTAAGATACAACAGTATCAACAGTTCAGATGCGCATTTAGCCCTCTGTTGATCCACTGTGAAAATAGGTTGCTTCACTCCTCTTCCAGCAATCATACAATGTAACCAGTGGAGTGAACCAGAGCATCTCTAAATATTCCTACGTGCACCCTGTCAGGAGCTTCTACTTTTTTAGGTCCAGAGAAGGATCAGGCTATTTTGGTTTGTTTCTGGAAAGTGCAGTCATTACAAATGAGGCAAAGGAAGTCAAGGCTGCTTTCACTGTCATTTTGCCATATTGTGGAGTGGCTCCAAAAGAGAGCCACTTCAGGAATATTAGCAAATTAAACACTTCCTCTGCTTCTCTGTAGAATGACATATGAAGTTTACAAAAAAAAACCACAACCTGCATTAGGACAGAGCTGATTCACTACATCGCTTATTAGAAAATGAAAGAAAAACTGAAAACTTCCTTTTGAAACCTTCTCACCGCTAAATCCACTGCCTGACAGGTATGAATACGAATTCAATGGGGACAGGCTGGTCTGCTCCAGAGATTACACCATGTGATTGCTGGAGAAAGGTATGAAGCAGCCCATCCTTGCAATGCACAAAAAAGTGGCCTAAATACCTGTTGATGGCACGCTAACTCTGTGTACTTTGGTGGTGCTATAAGAATAATAACCATGTACAATCTTTTACCTGTTGGTCTTGAAGACACTCACGTATCGTGTCATATAGCTTGTACATTACAATTACAATTGTAATTGCACATTACAATTGCCCAATTAGCATCCAAGTTGCAGAAGGAAATAGCTGCAGTAGACACATGTTTGGATAAGTAGAAGGTGAATAGTGTATCATCATCTGGTATCTTGGCTCCCATCTCCATGGCAATAGAGGCATAAGTGGTGACATGTAAGCAAGGGTGAATGTGGCCCAGTTGTGATGGCAAGAACTCACTAGTGTGCTTTATGACAGATTATTGCCAATCCACAACAAATCCAAGATTTACAAGATGATTGTCCACCATATTGCCCTGTATGGCACAGAATGCTAGGCACCAGCAGTAGGCACAGACAGCTGCCTCCCAGGCATGGAAATGTGTATGTTCCATTGGATATTGGGTATCTCCCTACTCAACTATGTCACAAAAACAACCTGACAGGAACTAGGTGGGGTATCAATAACAGGGAAGATGAGATAAAGCCTGCTTCACTGGTATGGACGAGTCCCCAGAGTAGCACCTTCCACCATAACTTAAACTGTGTACCACCTGGAAATCAATGGCTGGTGGCCAAGTTAGCAATTTCCCACACTTTCCTAAAAGGAGACCAATTGATTCTGTAGACCCTATAAATGTAATTATAGTAACAGGAGAGGACTTTGTGACCTTTAAAATATTTGTGGAGTGTATCTCTTATCACCCCTTACCTCCTATTATGCTTAATATTGAGTTGTGAACAAAAATCCAGATGATTATGTTTGTCCAATCCTGATGTACACCAGCAGAATGGAAAGAAGGCATGTCTAACCAGGTAGCCCTGACTTCACTGTATCTGTATTTCTGCTTAACTGTAATTTTGTTATTACATGATACTAGCCAGAATCCTGTTAGTTATGCCTGATAGCATAACTCAGTTGGTTCAGATCTTATCTGCTAATTGCTGCAAGTTGAGAAAATGGCATCGACATTTGCTGTCACACAAATGCTATACTAGAATGACTCGGTACTCAACAGCAAATGCCAACACCTGCTTCTTAATTCAAACTTGCAATTTATAAAGAAATCTTACCATGGAATTTTTCAGTTAAAGTCTGGCCATACTGGGCTCAAACCAAAACATATTCCTTCTTAAAAATGGCATGAAAATCCAGGGACTTTTTGAGTCACATCTATTGCACTGGAGTATAAATGATTCCCATTGCTTGTTATTTTGCCACTCACCAGTCACTCTGGTGACAAAGAACCGGAGGCCCACCATGATGCAAAAGTATGCATCATAGCCACAGAAGAACATGGGGGCCAAAAGAGAAGGAATTCTTGGCAATGTTTATGAAATGTCCATAATCCACCAGTGAAATGTGTGCCACTAATTCAGAACGTTGGGTCTAAAACACAGGTAGCTTATAAAATCAGAGAGGACTACCCAGAGTCTTGTTCAATCAGGCTGTCTTTGTGGGCATAAAAGCTATTTGACACATTATTTCAAATGTAAAAATGTCCCAGAGGTCTTTTAACACATGAGGAAACAAAAGAGAATCATATGGGAGTCAACATCCTCTTGTTCCTCTTGCCTCCTAAGCACAGGTATGGCCGCTCTGGGGTTCCTTTTTTGACAGAAAAAGCAAACACCAAAATGATCCTTCAAGAGGTTTAAGAATTTGCACATACCTATTTCAGGTGAAATGTGTAAATAAGACCCTTCATATTAAAAAAAAATTAGCTCAAGGACATGCGTTCAATAGCTGTCAGGTGGTTTTAAGGGCATTTTCATACCTTTTATCATTATTCATCGTTATTATTTAATGTAAAGCCTGAGGACAACATGGTCTTCAATCACAAGCATCACTCCAGCTGCAGGTGCTGTAGCTGGTTTGGCTGTAAATGTTCAAAGTTTAGCTCTCTCAGCATTCCTGCATTAGCCATTAAATGCCGAACTAGTCTATCAATCATGGATTAGGTTCACACTCAGACTCATCGGTAATGAGGCAATGCATACCTTCTACGTACTGTTAACCCCTGCACACACAGAAGAAAAAAGTTTTGGTTATTTACTTCTGTGACTTGCACGCTTGCACTCACAGTGTTCCATGCTTCTTGGAAATAGAGATCTACTGATGTAGTCAGTTTTAAATAGAAATATGGGGTGCATCAACACTTGGGATACTGTATATACTTTCCTCTCCCCACCCCCATCTCAAAAAAAAAAGGATATTAACTGAGCAGTAAAGTGAAAAGTGAAAATCTTGTAGGAACATTTAATAAATGAGTTTCTCTGCTGGGGATTTTGGTTTGCTTTGCTTCTGAGCAGTGACATAGCTCTATCTGAAAACTTTAGACCAGGAAGCTCTTTCCACCTACATTCTGTCTTCAGAACAAAGCCACACTTCAAAAAAAAAAAAACCCACCAAATCACCTTGTTTTTATGGGGGTTAAAAGGTGCTGAAAGTCCTGGGAGAAAGCATGGAAGTAATTGAGACAACCCTTGCATTAGCTGAAATCCAGTTGGTACAACTACACCATTAAATGTGAGCCACGCGGCTCATCCCCCCCCCTTTTTTTTGCTTTGATGGAACTGTGACAATACCAAGAAACAGCTGGTGTTCCCCTTGTACCTGGAATGAGGCACATGGGCTCTCACCACCAAAGGGCAAGACTGCAACCACTCAGTAGTATCCTTTTAATTTAATCTGGTTCCAATTGGCAAACCTAGTGGGCTTACTAAATTTTATCCCAAGAAGACTACTTACCTGGTGTATATCATTTAGCTGAGAACTTTAAGAAAAACCTCCTGGCAAAGCACATATTTTGCCTTGTTTGAACTTTTGGGACCTTCTTTGAAGAAGAGTGTGTTGCGCTCAAAAGCTTTCAATGTTCTTTATTTTTATTAGTGGCCTATAAAATATCACCTGTAGCCTAGTTTTGCATTTGTATTAAATGGTGATGGTGTCATCACCCGGTACTAGTAATCTCTATTTTAATTTAATTTAATTTAATACTGGCTTTACTCCCTGGTAAAATGTTTGCAGGACTACAGTTTTAGTGAAGCATTTTCTCTGCCAGTAAGCGTTTCCACTATAGTGTATGAACCTGATGGATTTTGCCAAAACCTCAGTGTTTCACTTATGCAAATGTGACTACATTCTAGCTGTAGAAACAGCTTCCTTCCTTTTTTAATAATAGGGTCATAGTAAACACTATGTTAAGAAATTTGACAAGTGCAATGAAGGTCAAACATTCTGAAATGGTTTGCATTAAAAATTTACACTCTTTGTTGTAAAACACTTTAGGGGATTTGGTGATGGGACAAGGACCAGAAATAGTCCATTACCAATTGCTATGGCCACTATCACAGTGCTCAAACCAGATGATGATGATGATGATGATTTGTAGAGCAGCTCCCCAAAGTGGTTGAAGACATGATTGTCAGATCACAAGCTTTTCTCTGTTCACACCCTTTTTTATGATTGGGCACTGGAAGGTAAACACAGGCTTGATTTGCAAGTTGCTGAGGTCTTTATTTCTGAGAAATACTGATTATGGGGGAGAAAATGTGTTAATCCTTGGGAATACATGGGGTGATTTTGGTATTTGGCTGTGAACCCAGGGGTTGGGAGTTCAATTCCCCACACTGTCACCTTGATAGAGGATGAACTCAGTGATCAATAGAATCCTTCCAACTCTGCAGTTCTAAGATGACGACGATGACGATGATATTTCCTTGTAATGTCTAGTTTGACCCCAGACACTGCGAACAAGCATAAAATGGCGAACAAGCTGTGTGAAGAAATAAGACCAGCAAGAGAGTGAGAGAATAATGTACAGGGACAGGGACACACACACACACACACACACACACACACACACACACACACACACACACACACACACACACACACACACACACACACACACACAAATTGAGAGAGAGAGAGAGAGAGAGAGAGAGAGATTCCAAACAGGCTGCAGTATTTGGCTTCTGAAACTGATCCAACTTTATGAGAATAATTTTTTTTGAACTTAAAAAATGTTAATGATTAGAGTATTGGGACAGTAAAACCCACAATTTTGTTCAGAAATGAGAAGTCTTCTTTTACAAAGAACCAAGACAAATGGATAAAGCAGAAATTAAAACTGACACAAGATAAGAGGCTTTTCGTTTGGGGCCCTGAGGGAATCTCATTAACCGATTTCTAAAAAAGCGGCAACCGTGCCTCACACTGAACCCTCTGTCAGATACTTGGCAAAGAGTCAAACTGCTTTGAAAGAAATTAATGGGAGGAAAAACTGTAATGTCTGAAGATAAAGCAATCTGGCTGGCCTAAAGAGTTGTAGAGCCTTTGGTTTCAGAACGCTTGAGCGCATACTGAGAGTGGACCAGTGATGAACCCTCTGATAGTGTTTACCAAAGAGGACAAAGAGCATACTCATAAATTACCCAGTGCAGCCTCTAATTATTCAATTCCAAGTGCAGTGGAACTCTTCTTCATGTGATAAGTGCTGCTTGCAACCAAAGTAATGAGCAATAATGATGACTAGAAAATTGATTGGTTAAGGTTGCAACTTCCTAAATTTATGATGCAGAAGCTGATTCTTTGTTTACTTGGAAAAAAAAATTAAGCAGCCTCTCTTGTCCCACTCTGAATGTCATTAGCAACTTGACATTTTGTCTGTTTCCCACCCATGACATCCTCCTTTTTAGTGTCATACTTTGCCACAGCCAATTAAAGGGTTGTCCAGAGGGAACATTTGTTCAGGTAAAAAGGTACTAGGTCCTGCATTGATTTTATCATCCGTATATTTCCTGATAGCCATACGGTGGCTGAAATCCAGTGACAGCAACTATGGTGTGTAAATATTGATGTTCTCATCACCGCCACCACAAATCTTTATTTTATTTTAATTTAAAACTCCCCTCTTCAGTTTCCAAGGCTTCCTTCATTAGAATTTTTTTTGTTTTTTATTCATCATTCTGTTTCATGATTAATCCAGACAAGACGGAGGTCCTTCAGGTGGGGGCACCAGTGGTTGGCAGTTTGGGAAGCCCCCTGAGTTTTTGGGGGGTGACATTCTCCACGCAGGTTGAGGTGCGCAGTCTGGGTGTAATATTGGACCCTGTGCTTTCCACAGAGGCCCAGGTAGCATCAGTGGTCCGTGCCGCTCATTTCCATCTTAGGCAGTTCACTCAGCTGCGTGCCTTCCTGGACCCTGGCACTCTCACTACTCTGGTCCAGGCACTCGTAGTCTTGAGATTAGACTACTGCAATGCTCTCTATGCGGGGCTGCCTTGTAGATTAGTGCGGAGGCTCCAGCTAGTGCAGAATTCTGTGGCTAGATTAGTTACAGGGTTAAGAAAACATCAACATATAACCCCCACGCTGGCTGCCCTGCACTGGCTGCCAATTTGCTTCTGCATTGATTTCAAGGTTTTAATGATGACATATAAAGCCCTAAATGGTTTAGGTAGGACCTCGCTATCTGGCAGAACGGCTCCTGCCGCAAAGTACACCCAATCATCTCAGGCAGGACATTTGAGGGTGCCGTTGCTGAAGGAGGCCCGTAAATCTTTGACAAGAAATCGGGCTTTCTCAGTGGCGGCCCCTCGGCTCTGGAACCAACTTCCCCCTGAGATCTGTCTAGCACCTTCCCTCCCAGTCTTTAAGAAGCATCTAAAGGTGTGGCAATTTAAAAAGGCTTTCCCTGGGTATTAATTTGTTTAATAATGATTGCTATTATATATTTATTTGCTTTTATCTGTAGCCCATCTTGCTCCTGTTCTATGCTGTTGTTATATATTGTTTATTAGTTATAGTGTTTTTATTTATATACTTGTGCTTATCTCTTATATTGTATTTTACTGTTTATGGTTTGATTTCTGCTCAGTTTGTAAACCACTCAGAGTAGCCATGTAGCTAGATGGAGCGGTATATAAATTTAAGAAATAATAAATAAATAAATAAATAAATCCATTTTTAAACATTGCTCACTTGTTTTGTTACCTATGTTAGGCTAAATGCAATATTAAGTCCACTTAGAGCTGACCTATGCAATGAATGATACTTCCTTGCCACAAGCCCTACACTTTTTGAAAGAACAAAGAGAAGGCTGTGTGGTCCCCAGTACTTTACAAATGTGAAAGTGGATGATACATTTTATTTGAGCACTAAATATTAAACAAATTGTAACCTTTTGTAGATAAAATTCCACTTCTTCAGGCTTAGCACAACTATCCCATGAGTAGAGCAAAAGAATTGTAGACAAAAGTCCAGAAATTCATGGTACATTAGGACTCCAGTATCCACTGTGGATTAGTTCCAGGCCTTCCCATGGATAATGAAATCCGTGGATAAAAGAGAATGCCAAAATCTCCAAATCTGCTTTGTTTCAGTATCTTGCTTTACAGCTGCTGTTTTGCAATAATAGCTTGCTTTACAGCTGCTGTTTGTAATACTTTGCGACTGCTGAATTATTTATTTAATTTTTTTCCTCTGCCAACTGTGGATAACTGAATCAGTGGATGATGAATCAGTGGATACAGGGGTCCTACTGTACATGTTTGTGATTGGTGATGCAAGTCCTCTTGAGGATGCTGTCTTGCACAACTTTGTCATCTGGTTGGAATTTTTACACCTGCTATTAAGACCAAAAGGTTGCCATTTACTCTATGATTACCCTTCCTCCCACCAACTCATATTGCCTCCAGGGAAAAGAACCAGCTTATATGGCCTTAGGCAATCTGCACAGTTCCAGGGCACCCCCTAAAGATGGAAATGGTAAATCATTTCCAAAACAATCATTTACTAAAACAAAAACCTTAAAAGGATCAGTAGAAGACAGTATTGACTTGATGGCACATGATTATTATTACCACAAAGTGTAGTGATGGCAACCAACCTTGATGCATTTAAAGCAATGTTAGTGCCAGGACCCTGCCTGTCATGGAACCTGAATATGAAGGGTTAAATGCTGAAGAGCAGCAGGAGGAGCCTTGTAGTTCAACTCAGCAGACAGCTGAGTCTGAGGCTGCAGCGGAGGGCACATCTCCTCCTCCTGTAAGGGCTAGGAGCAGGATCCTGCAAAGAAGAACTAATAGGAGGGCTAGAGAGAAGATCTTTAATGACAGACGTAAGATTAGATCTCAGAGCCCTGAGTTCTAGCAGGAGCCTTGCCAGAGAGATGGGTGTGTTCCCTGTTTTCAGGATAAAGCTAGCCAGGTCACCCTGAGCCCTCTGTGGGAGCAACGTGTCACTTACCTTGCCACCACATTCCTGTGTGTATCCTGACTTTGTTCCTGACCTTTGGACCGGCTTCTGACTACGGCGTTCCCTGTTTCCTGACCTTTGGACCGGCTTCTTGACTACTCCGTTTCTCTGTTCCCTTTGAACTTGGCATTTGGCTGTGTAAGTCATCCTGGCTTGATTTTGGACTGCATTTTGGATTACAATTAAAGTTCCTGACAAAGAACTAAGCTTGGCTTGTGTGTGTTTTGTGTGCGGGGCTTCACAGTTAGAAGTGGTGCTCCCACTTCTTACAGAACATCTGAGGTCCTGTTTGGGAGAGGCGGCATCTGTGTTGTCATGGCAACGGAAAGGTGATCCTTGATGCATCAATTCCTGGGCTTCATAAGCAGCCTTTTCCCCCTTTCCTGCTGGGCAAACTAGGCCACCATCTGCCCCGGGCTGCTTGTCTCTCATCATGTTCATGGGATGCTGTTGGCTTCAGGAGTCAGTGGTCCATGGCAAGGAGCCAACAGTTAATCCCCCAAACATAGGCAATTAATGGGTGAAGGAATGGAGGCAACCAGAGGCCATTAGGAGCCATATATACTGATAGCTCTGCATTTCTCTTCAGCTTTCTGAAAGGCAGAGACTTTGGAATGTGGGCAAGGTGATGATATTCTAGCTAAGTGGATAAACAGTGTGGAGACAGTTATTTATTTTACACACGACAAGGAAAGATGTCACTTGGTGATAAATGAAAGTGGATCACCTGAGGTGTAGTTGGTTTGCCTGAGCACCTACCACAGAAGGAGCAGCTGTTGTTCTTTTTGCCTAAGACACGTATATGCTTCTGCTGTGCACTGCTTGCATGCCAGTAAATAAAGCAAACATTTTAGAAGTTAGCGTCTGAGCACTCTCTCTCCTCCCAAGGGAAGCACTCAGTTCAACTGTTTATCACCCAAATAGACTGGAGCATCTCCACATTTTAAGAAGCAAAGATTATAACTCGATTTTGAAAAAAAGAATTTTGATGGAAACTCCGTCTTTTCCTCAGTGAGGAATAGAGAAGCAAAGAGACACCATTATATCTCGTTAGGGTTATATTCCTTGGAATATTTTGGACATCTTTCAACAACATAAGATGAAGACAACATGCCATAGATATAAAATTCAGTTTCTTCCAGTTTGAAAAAGAGGGTTCCATACACATATATTAAGCGAAAGACTGCCACCCAATGGTGATTCACAATTATGCTTATCCTAGCATATGTGATTTCACCTGATCTCAGAAGCTAAGCAGGGTCGGACCTGGCTAGTACTTGGATGGGTGACCACCAGGGAATACCAGGTGCTGAAGGCACCTAGAGTAGGAAGTGGCAAGCCATTCCAGTATTCCTGCCAAGAAATGCCAAGATGCTCAGGGTTTTTTCCCCCGCCTAAGTCATTAGAAAAAGCAGAAAGAGTGCCATTAATTTATATATTAACCATTAGATTAAATGTCTTAAGCTTCCACGTCTCTTTCTGAGATAGATTTATGGGGGTGGGAGATGGTTAGGAATTTAAGGCCTAGTTCTTAATGATACAGTATTCACCCCCCAAAAAAAATATACTGGCAAGAATTTATAATAATTGAACACTCATCTATACAAAAATCCCTCCCAGGCAGAAAACAGTCATATTAGGAGAAAGTCTAGCTAGAACCTGTTCCTCTGATACTTCATTTTTGCCAAGAGATGTTTTCTTGTACATGGAGCTGTGATTTACAACCATTTCAATCTTACCTAGTGCCCTCCTCCAAACCTCTGTTTTATTCCTAGCACCGTAAAATGAATGTATTCTGTATTATCCAGCACAAGAGTCAGAGACCACTGGTAAGAGAGAAGCTAGCAGAGGTCATAAGGGAATGTCAAGCAAAAAAGGTAGAGAGAGGAGGTTTGATGGAGAAGATTGTTGATAAGACATGAGAATTATGTTGAGCCTAATGGGAAATTAAGTGTTGACTTACAATGGCCAGCTTTACATCTGTTTTCAGAGAGCCAATAGGTGGTAAGTGAAGAAGAGGTCTCCTGGTTCCTGTCTTGTGAATTTAACCTACAATCTGATACGGCACAGCTTAAATTCAGGTTTATTACCAATTCATTGAGTTGTAGGTCATGGACAAACCTTCAAAATGGGTTTGGAAGGCGGATTTATGTATCTCTGGGAACCACTACAGGATCAAATTCCAAAATCCTCTTCGTAGAGGAGGGATGGGGAAATTATTTAGGCTTTGTAGATTGTGCTGGCCTAAAACCCCTTGCAGTCCTAGCCAGCTCTCATCCATTGTGAGGGATGATGTGAGTTAGAATTCCACGGGACTTCTTCCTCAGTCCCATCAGCATTTTGCAAGACTTCCAGGAGGTACTTGTAAGACCTTATTCCAAGTCTTTCTTCAGTCTCGCCCACAGGATGTTCTTCCATAAGTAACATGTAACTTTGTCCTCTACAGATTGAAGGCAGTGGTGGTGGTGGTGGGGCTAAATAATTAGTAATGTGATTTCTGACTCACTCTTTTCTGTGGAAAACAACTCACACTGTGTTTAACAATGAATTATTCTAAAGTACACAACCGGGAACACGACTGCTGTGCTCATCTCAATTGGCGTTCCCTTCCCCTTTGGGAATACTATGCTTTAACTGTGTCTATAAATAGACATGGTTACTGAGGAACAAAGTGCTCCTAGCTTGGTTTGCTCGCCATGAACATATTGTCAGATTTTCTCTAGGTCAGGCACACAATGGAATTTTGTGTTTTTGAAACAAAGGCTGCCTATGATACTCCTTAACGTGACAACCAAAGCTGTTCGGACTACAGAGGAAACTCTCCATATCAAAAGCTTTTGTAAACTGTAGTTTAACCAATCTCTGTTTAGCGGTCATATTAAAAGCTTACCTGTTTGATTCCCCAACAGGGGGCAGGACTCAGTGATCCATAGGGTCCCTTCTGGCTTTGCCTTTTTAAGATTATAAAATTATCATAACGAAGCAAAATGCTCATAGCCCAGTGGTTTATATATCTGGTTGCAGAACCAGGGCTAGGTAGTTCAATCCCCCACAGTGGACTTGGGGGATTGAACTACTTGATGACCTATAGGGTCTCTTCCAGTTCTGCAGTTTTAAGATTATTGAACTGCTGTATAGCTTAATAGTTTAGATCTGGCTGAGGAACCAGAGATTGAGAATTAGATTCACCACTTTTCCTCCTTAACAGGGGCCAGACACAATAGTCTCTTCAACTCCGTAGTTCTAAGATGATGATAATTACAACAAAAATTTCCTTAAAGCCTATTCTGCAACATGCTCAATAGATGGCAGCAAGCATTTCATGACATTTACTAATGATACTGTGTATATCAATACCATGACTTGCAGTGACCCCATATAAATGTTGTTGATACACCTTAAGATGTTCTGAGAGATACCTGGAAATTATTATTAGCATTAGTTCTCTTCACAAAGTACTGGGGGTGGGTGCTGGGTGGGACTGAGTTCACTGGAAATTTGACATGTATTCTTAACTACAGTACTTTAAGTCTACGTTGTAACATTTACAGGGCCACAACTGTGGAATGCCCTCGCATTAGAGGCTCCACTGGTGTTGGCACTAGCATTATTTTGGCACCAAGTCACGACATACTCGTTTATTAGAGCCTTGGTGGGGAGTTGAGGATTGTGGCCTGTGCAGGTTTTAATGTTGTGTTTTCAACTGGTTGATTTTAAATTGTTTTAAATATCTAATGTTTTATACAGGTCTGTAACTCAACCAGAGATCCTGTGCTAGGTCAAGCTATAAATACTTTAAAATAAATAATAAATGGATAATAAATGTGCTTACTGACTGTTTGCCATTGGTTCTTCACCAAATATCATACGACACCAGATTCACACAGATTCATTCAGTGTTTTATATATATTATAACATGAATGGGAAGAGTAACTTCAGTTCATCCTCGCTTGCCTTTCTTTATAAAATGATGGGAAAGAGAAACTGAGTTGTGACAGTACAGTCTTGAAAGCAATTATTCACTGATGAGAAATTATGCCATATCCCTGTGAGCAAATGGTATCCATGCTCTTGCAGAGAATTGATGCACCAACTGATTTTTTATGCTGTGCCTAGGACTGAGGGTAATTCTGATAAAGCATTACCTAGGGCTCCCAGCATGCATCCTGAGAGAAGAGCATCCTCCACCAAGTTGTTCAGACCTGGGGCTCCTTGCCAGACCTCAACATAAGACAGATTCTTGTTCTTCTTGTTCTTATTCTTATTCTTCTTGTTCTTCTTGTTCTTGTTCTTGTTCTTGTTCTTGTTCTTCTTCTTGTTCTTGTTCTTCTTCTTCTTCTTCTTCTTCTTCTTCTTCTTCTTCTACTACTACTACTACTACTACTACTACTACTACTACAGCATTTATATATTTATTTATTTATTAGACTTGTATACAGCACTAGAGATGGGCACGAAATGAAAAAAAAATTGTTCTGTTATTCGTTATTCATTTCATTGCGTAATGAAACAAATAATGAAAATTGTGATGAAATTGGAACAAACCGAACAGAACCACGAAAATTAGGTTCGTTACGTTTCGTTTTGGTTAATGGCGACGAGCAATGAAATGAGCTGTTTTTAAATGTTAAAAAACATCCTGAATATCCGTAAAAACCCAGCAATAATTATTTATTCTGCCTGATAATACCTACCAGGGGAGTTGGGATCCTTAAAACGTGCATTTGTGTCTTTTCTCAGATCGCTGTATTTTTTTCCTTTAAGGGGAGTTAGGGGACATAAAACCAAAATGGCTCCCAGATGCCTAATATTGATTTCTTGGGAATTAAAACGCCCTGGACATCCATAAAAACGCAGTGATAATTATTTGACATTATTACCTATCAAGGGGTTGCGGTCCTTAAAACGTTTGTTTTTGTCTTTCTCCCATCCCGATGAATTTTTTCTTTTCCCTTTAAGGATGACACAAAATGGATTCCAGCCACAAGATGGATGGAAGCCATGTGATGGGATCATGTAAATTCTTGGACAGTTTCAACCAATAGCATGGCCAGGTTGCAGACTGGGTAGGTGTGGCAGCCACAGAGGGCATAAAAAGCTTTGGCAGCCCCCATCCTCCTTGCAGTCTGCGGTGGGAGTTAGGGTGGGATTGCTGTCTCTGCAACGTGTTACTTTAGGCCAGCCAGCCAGATGTGTGTCTCTGTGTTCCTGCTGGCTGCAGGCTGGCTCTTAGGGTAGAGAAAGAATAGATTTCTCTTGCAGCCTCCCTGTGTGCGTGCATACTTCTGGGTGAGTACCCTCCCCTGCCCCACAGTGCAGTCACTCTGCGGCTGCCTTACACCCTGGGCAACGCCCACCGCTGCCTTTGCAGCCTCCTTGCGTACCTAGTCTATACTGTGTCCCTGCATCATTTTTTTAGTGATTTCCCTCTGGTCTGGGGCGTTGAGGGATGTCGGCACCCGGAAATGCTTTAAGTCACGCAAAAAGCGGGTAAAAATGAAAAATGAAAAATGAAAAAACGCAACAAAATTTTTCAAAAAATTCACAAAAAATGAAAACGAACCAAAACGGACCTGCAATGAAAAACCAAAATGTAATTTTTTTGATTCATGCCCATCTCTATACAGCACCATCTGGCAACAAAGGACACTCTGGGTGGTTAGTACATGGAAGGAAAAAAAGGCAGTTCTGTACACTATTGACAGTGTTAATAGATCCAATGCAAGTTAGGGCTTCTTTACCTTAAATACTGGGGCAAAAAGGCCAGTCCCCTTCTGTTTTCCCCACTTTAGCTCTTCACCAGTAGGAGCTGGGCTGTAGCCAAGGGAAGGCAACAGGATGTCACCCTGTGGTAGTACATATATATGTAGGGCATGCCCTATCTGCAAACTTCCAGGATTGGCTCAGCAGCCTTTATAGGACAAGATGGTGACAGCTCAGTCTCCCAGGTGAACTACCAAATTTTGACAGACTATGCAGCCAATAGCTAAGGCTGCTGAGGGAGAGCAGAGGACAATGGTACTTGTACTGTGCCCCAATGAGGAAGCAGAAGGCAGATGAACTCAGATATCAGTAGACCAGGCCTCTGGGCTGGACAGAAAAGTCAGCATATCAATACATATGGCTGGACTATTCAACTAGACAAGTTAAACTGGTTGGTTAGCTCAGGGAGTTAGGGATTCAGTTGCGGAGTCAGAGATTGGGGGTCTCTACTGTGCTTCTCTGTAGAAGAGACAGACTGTGTAGCCTTGGCCAAGATTATATTAAACAGAAGTCAGATAATCTATACCTACCTACCTACCTACCTACCTACCTACCTACCTACCTACCTACCTACCTACCTACCTACCTACCTACCTACACATTATTTTTCTGTATATAAGACTATTTTTTGGTCTCAAATTATACACAGAAGTAAGCCAAGGAGAGAACTGTATGTTTGCCAAACTATAATTTTGAATTGTGGGGGTTGTCTTATACATGAGGGCACCTTATAGATGGAAAAATACGGGGTGTGTGGGTGTGTGGGTGTAGGTGTGTATACTTGCTATGTGGGGCAAAATGGCTGTGGGTGGAAGAAACAGTGTTTACAATTATCCTTGCCCTCCAAGGTGTAAGAAATAGAACTGTATCTGCCCACTAAAAGGTCTAGTGAAATTCTTATTTGTCCTGACACAGACTTAAGTACTTGTTAAGTACTTGTTTCTAAAAAGTAAAAACAATGTCTTCTGCTGTTAAATTCAAATTCATCTTCTTTCAGATTAAGATTGTGGTCATATTGCAACAGTCAGTCAAGGTGGAAAATACTTTTTAAAAGGCTTCAATATTCACCTTTCAGTACTAGCGTGCTGCTGATTTTACATTTTCAAGTGTGCTGGTCCCTTTTTCTCTCTGATGCCCAGTGCAGTGCAATGTGTTGTTATAGTTCAACAACTATTGCTGTAAATGGAGAAATGCTTTATAATATTAGTAGGAGCATCTACACTGTTTATGACATGCATATGAAAACGTACTCAAGTGGTTTCTGTCATTTTGCTGCTTAGAGGCTTAGAAGGGAGGGGGAGGAGTCTCCATAATAAACTGTAAACCAAATTGAGATTTAGGCCAGAAGGAGGCGCTCTTAGTCTTCCATTGATACAATCAATAAAAGGGTTGGTCCGGAAAAGCTGGCGAGTTTGTTTCTTTGTTTCCTCAGAGGCAGAATGTATTTCTCTCTCTCTCTCTCTCTCTCTCTCTCTCTCTCTCTGAGTTTTACTGCCTTTAAAAAGGCTACCAAAGTACTGTATATATGTTTGTATACACAAGAGACACTCCCTCACAAAAAATAAATTCATTGGAGACAGGCTTTAAGAAAGCTATTTAATCCCTGAGGGCGGTATTGGTGGGGCCAGTGAGAGCAGCCTTCATCTCTGAGCAACATGTGAGGGAAATGCCTAAACAGGAATCAAGAGTCATCCATGATTTGTGTTTCCTGTTCCATCTCATCTGTGACCCAATTCAGATTACCAAGCACCTTTTTTTCCATAGTTCAATAAGGACAGACATGCAAGAAAGCAGCTGGGGAAAAATATGGACCTGGTAACCATTCCATGTTGGCTTTGAAGCTGCTCTGCAATGTCAATCCCACTTGCCTTTTAGCTCTATAATGTATGTAGAACAAAATGTCAGCATGAGATGCAGAGTAGACTAGGGCAGCCCAGGTTCAATTTCTACTTCAGCCTTGCTAGTCACTGTGCATTTGGGCATACAGTACATCCAAATTACTGTGACACAGTCATAATACGGGCTTCAGGTCTGTACCAACAATAGAACCAACACTACTGGCTGGAGCAGAGTATATAGACCCAAGTGAGAACAATTGTATAGGGAAGCTGGGGGAGGGGTGTATGGAGGGAGGAGGAAAAGGAGGAGAAAAGGAGAGCTACCCATTAATATTCTGGGAAGTCTAGTAGGATCAACATATGTTGTAAACTTGCTATATTTATTTAAAAGGCATTACGTAGTCACACAACCATGAAATAACTTTTGGATACTATTACTCGTTCGTGTATGCTGTGGCAATCATACTCTTTAATTCTCCCTAGAATCTGCAGCCAACTAGCTCCTGACACAAGGCCACCCTGCCTTTATTTACTTAGCCAAATAAGAGACTTTCTTCTGCTAGTTGTTGCACATACATTTACATCTTAAAGTATCTAGGCGTCAGGAAAGAAGTCTTACGAGACTGTCTTCCTAGAACATGACTCAAATAGCATGAAGCAAGATAAAATGGAATTTCGTCCTAGCACTGGGAGCCTGTGGAATGCAATGTAGATTCAGAAAAGAAAATCCATGTTGCAAATGGATTTATTCAGCAATGTCATTCCAAGGCTTTTATTTATTTATTTATTTATTTATTTATTTATTTATTTATTTAAGAGTATTTTACCCCACCTTTCTCCTTGGAAAAGTTCCCTTTAAGGATGACAAATGCATCATCAAATATATTTTTAAAGCTTAAACAGGGAAATTTATTTACATTTTCTTCATCTTACAGGTCAAATGAGGGCTATCATTTTAGCGCCCTGTTTTACTCAGAGGGGAGCATTTTAACCTCCCAGAGACATTTGTTGAATAATTCACCTGAAATGTGGCCTACTGAATTGCTTACGTTGCCTAGGCAGGCAATATAAGACATTGTTACCTGAAGAGCTATAAACAATGGCTTTGACTTTCAGTCAAGCTCCACGTACAGCTTTTTTCTTTAACAGGCAAAAACCATCTAGTACAGCCAGAGTCCCAGCAAACCAGTTGCTTTTTGGCATGGCTGTACTTTTTTTTTGTCTCGGCTTCTGCAATGCATTGTTACCAAACAAAAACAAAACAAAACAAAATAATTATGTTATATGTTTCAGTAAATTATAATGCTGAGCAGGAAAATTGATACACACTGACTGCCTATAGAATGGTTCCAGATATGGAAATTTTTAGTGGACTCAGGAAACATGAGACATGCAAATATAACCATTGTCTTACTGATGACTCTCAGTGCCTTAGAATCTCCACGGGATCAGAAAATGTCCCAAAATCCATTAAGTGCAAGTGGGTTTTTTAAAAAGCCATGTGCATGAGGTTTGAATATCTCCGTCTGCTTTATTTTTGTCAGTGTGCACGCAAGTGTACTTGAGAGAGAGAGAGAAAGAGAGAGAGAGAGAGAGATCTTAGGAAAAGTATGTGTGTCTCAGAGCGTATCAAATCTACTTTTTTGCACCTTAATTAAATGGTTTTGCTGGGTAGAAACCTCTGGGAATTGTAGTCCAAGGTCTTGATGTGTGTGTGTATGTGCGCGTGTGTGCACACATATACACAAACTGTGCCTCACGAACACAATCAGTTAAGGCTTATTTACTCCACCATAAATGGAAAGCTGAGGAAGTGGTACCTTATCTCTATGCACCTGGAAGGAGCTGCACCCTGAAATATTTATAGCTGGGGCTGGCATTTTTGGAATGTAGACGGCCCCAGGCAGTTGCTGAGTTTGCCTGCTATGACTACGTTAGCCTTGGGTCAGTGACACAGCTTTGTAACTCTAGAAGGATATGTGACCTTGCTTTTGTGGGTTTGTGCCATCTGTCTTTCAGTGGAAACAGCGGTCTCATTCTGAAAATATTCCATTTACACTAATCCAAGTCAGATTTTTGGCACTAGCGATGTATGGCTAAAACTGCACACATTTTTCTTTATAAGAAAGGAGGGCTGCCATCCTGGTCCCAAAGGGTAAAGACACACATTCTATATTGTGATAATAGGCAAACAAAGGTTTACCCAAGAATCGGTCTGAGCTTTCAAGATCGCAGATCTCTGTGTTATGCAATATGATAAAAGGGGGGAGCGGCTGATGTAAATCTCCCTTCTGTTTTTGTAACACCATACCTGATGACCATACCTGGTGACCTTCAGAGTTTGCATCGGACCCCCTCCCCCCCTTTTTGGTTGCTCTTCTGAAGTTGAGTCACGGCTACTAGACTTCTTTTTCTTGAGAAATAGAAACGTTTCGCTACACATCCAAACAGCTTCATCAGATGAAGTTGTTTGGATGAGCAGCGAAATGTTTCTATCTCTCATGAAAAAGAAGTCCACTAGCCATGACTCAACTTCGAGATGAACTCACCTGGATGACTGAGAAGCTTCACAGACTTTTTGGTTCTGCCTGCCTGCCTGCCTGTTCGTGCACTTCACTGTTATTTCACTTTTCCTCCAGGGAGCTCAAGATGGCACACATGGCTTTCCTCTTTCTCGCTTTATCCTCACAACTGCCTTGCAAGTTAGGCCTGGTCAAATATGAACCAATGACCATTGTGACCAATGATGTATTTGTACTCCTGTCTCCGTATTCATGATCCACTAACTACTGTACTGCACTGGCTCCCTAATTTAGTCCTAATTGCACATTGTGAATTTTGAAATTTATTTTTGTGGGACTTCTTCCTGGCCAAATTAGATGAGGGCCCGCAAGCTATACATGTACCATATATGAATATGATCTAGGTGTAGATTATAATCTAGTAATTGGTAGATTGTTCTGTTTACCCCCCCCCCTTCCCTCTTTTGCAGATTTTTGCCTGGAATGCAGACAAACAGCAGACCAAAATGGTGACTTAGCAATTATATTAATGGAGGGCAGTTTTGGAAGCATCTCTTTGTTTTAACTCTGTCTGCCAGAAAGTCAACGCAATGGATAGAAACCAATGGGAAGCTAGCTACTGGCCAAGGCAGCTGTCTGCAGCTGCCACTGCACTTATTAGAAGGGATCTTTGTAACCATATTTTCTCTTTTTCCTCCCTTCCCTTAGCTTGCAGCCCTTGGATGCTCTGTCTTTGTCAATATCCCCAAGGCATGCCTGATGAATATCCATTTGAAGTTGGCTGTTTATGGCTCATAAATACTTGGGTGTGTCAGGGGTTTAACAGCCCTCTGGGAGAAGCAGCAATATTTTGATGCTGGCTGTACACATCCTTCTTACAATCTCATCTCGGCAACACAGAAAATGGGTTTTAATGGTCACAAGCAGATGGTGTTCATGGTGGTGAACTAATATGTTGGAATATAATTCATGTTGAACAAGACAGACAAAATAAGCTGCTGCGCGTCACCGATTTTTACTATTCCACCTTGACTAGTTTGAGCCAGTGGAAAAAGAAGAAGTGGTAATTTTGAATCATAAGTAAATGACTGCCGATTTAGAGAGTTAATTTGCACATACTAAAGTAAGCCAAATTTTCAGAAGGTGCGTAAGTGCACGTAGGTCAGACTGCCAATGTAAAATGGGTGGTTTAACATTTAACTTTTTAACGAAGAAAAATGTGACATTTCAAAAGTCCAACCTCTCCCACACAGTTTTGTTTCCATTTTAAATTGCATGTTTATTTTCTTGGGACAGAATTTTTCTATGCAAATAAGAGAAGAGAATGCCTTTCCCTGAAAGGGCCACCCAGGGTGGCCCTGAGGGTGAAAGGCAAACCCATCAGTGGTTGACAAAAACCTTCTGAGGTTTCTCACCTTCTTGCTGTTTCAGTGTAAATAAGAGAATTATATGCTTCTTTCCTAAAGTTTCTGTGCAATTCAGAAGAAGAGGAGGTAGCAGGAAACCATAAGAGGATTATGGTACATATAAACATAGTTGGCTAGTAAATAAAGGCATTGTATTTGTAATAAAAACCAGCATTGGGGAGAGTTTTGTAGCATTTTTAAGACTAAGTATGGCTGTGACTACAGTGACCTTTTTGAAGCTGTCTGGTGTGGTTTAAATAGATTTTCTTAATATCTGTGGGTTGGAAGAGCGACATGCCATTTGGTACAATCCTCATATCTGAATGGCATACTGACCCAAGCAACCTTATTTAGTCCAGCTCTTTCCATTGACAATTGCCACCATCATGAAGTGGGTTAATAAATGAGCCACTTCAGGATATCCACAAATTTAACAGTGTTCCTATTTAAATCTGTTGCCATGGGTTTAGTACTAATTTTAAGAAACTGCCTGCAGCTGTAGTTTTGGTTTGCACTTCACACAAAAGCAAGGGAAGCATTATTTTTTAAATTTAATCTAAGTGATCTTGCACATCAGCAATTGTCTGCATAGGAGAAGGAGAAGTGCTGAATTACATGTAATTGACAACATATTTTGAAGTGGCTCACTAATTAAGCCACTTCATGATACTGTAATTTTTTTTGGTCCATTCCCAATCATCCCATGAGCTGGAAATGTTGTGGACTAGGGTGCATCTAATCACTCACCCACCCACCCCCGCAGCAACAACAGCAGCAACCGCCACCACTACCACAAACAAACAAACAAACAAACAAACAAGCACATAAATAAATAAAAGTAAAGGTGGAAGCCCCTGAGAGGTGTTCAGAAAGGTGCACTTTGGGGTGCTCTACAGGCAAATTGGTCCACTCTAGCAGGCATGGCATCTGATCACCAGATAAAAAGAGCAAACGAATGCACCAAACAGCAGAACAAATGCTTGTCTGATTGAGCCCAGATTCATTTTACCATGAGCTTTCATGGATCATCCATTCCAATCCATAAAAGTTCATGAGAACAGACCTGTTATCGTAACTCTTTTTTATTTTCCTGATGATATCATACTGAAACTGACTAGCATGACTACCTATTTGTAAATTGTTCCAATATTTGTGGGCGCTCACATGTTTTATCTCTCAAACATGGAAAGTTAGATGAAACAGTAGGACAGGCATGGTTTCTGCCCCCGCCCCCTCCATAATGAACTGCTACAGTATTTTAAACATAACTAGGGTAAAATAGAGCAACAAAGCAGAACAGAAGCTATGACTTCCTATTTTCCCATTTCTTGACAATACAGTTCCATAGATGACAAAGCCCTTTTAATGCTGTTTATTTCTCATACTGAAACTAAGATGCTTGAGCAAAGTCGTACAATAAAGAATTCTGTAACTCTTTCTTTTTAGTATAAGCAGATGAACAGCCAAGATATTGGCCTACTGAAGGTTTGGCAAAAGCAACATTGACATTTTTGCCATTTCACAATGATTCCGTCAAGTATACCCAGCTATTAAATATTGTTGGTGAGGATGAAGCTTCTATTCTGGCCATATGTCCAGTAAGAATGTGGAGTCTGAACAGCTTTGACCTTACATGATCACAGTTAGGGATGGGCATTTCATTTTAAAACCAGTAGGTTACCAAATGAACCATGCGAGCCCAGGTGGTCCTCGAACTGGCTGATACATGCAGATCCAATTGCTTTACCTTTCTCTGTCTCACACAGGGTTAAAATCTAACGAGGAAGCATGCTGCGATGTCATCTGTGCTAGATCTGTGACGCTAGCCAATCAGGATCTGTGCAAGGACAGGCATCATCCCGCCTCCCTCTTTCATTGGCCAGCAGCACAAAGCAGGAAAGATGACATCGCAGCATGCTTCCTCATTGGATTTTAACCCTGTGGGAGACAGAAAAAGGAACTGCAATTGGATCTGTGTGCATCAGCCAGTTCAGAGGACCACCTGGGCTCATGTGGTTCATTTCGTAACCTACTGGTTCCAAAATGAAATGCCCATCCCTAATCACAGTCTTTTCCTGCTAGCTCAGCAGCTGATATCTGGGGCAACATAACTGAGGAGAATACTGTCAGGGAAGTTGTGTTAAGTTTTGGATATCCAAATCCATTGGGAGGGGGAAGAAAATCCTAAAGTGAATCCAAGTCAAGTTACTGATGCAACTGAGTCCAACTTGTCAGCAAGTTCTGTGACTCAGGTCCTCTTCCTTGAATCCTGCAAGCTGTGAGTAGGCTTAAATTTAGATGCAACCTAATTACAGAAATTAGTACATATACAGTAGCTACTGATTAACAAACCTGTACTGGAAAAACAAATTTAAAAAAATCAATATTATAATTCAGCTGTTAAAGGAGGTTTAGCTGTATGTCATTGTGGACTACATTAATGCATATAAAATGTGTGGGGAACAATGCTGAACAATGGTCCAAAATGAATGCTAAATTCCTTTCTCTATGTGAGAGGAAAGTGAAGGCAAGCATTAAGCTGCCATCATAATGGGTCCAATGCACCAGACCTCGTGATAAAACCTAATATGGAACATTGTGGTGAGGCTAGTGGTGTTTTATTTTCAACATCTGAATAGCTGTGTAGGATATATACAAACGTGGAGGAAAATGATAACAAGTCCTCAGAGTAGGTGCTAAAATGTATCCAAAGATAAGGTTATGACCAACCCATATCTGGCTTAAAACATTGCTCCCTCAGCTTGACAAGGAGATGGGCCCCCCCCCCCCCCCGGCAAACTGTTTCTTTGATAAATTAAGGATATTCTCACTCCAGGAAACATTTTGATCCTGAATAGGGACATGTATATCCATAGGGTTAGTATTTGTGGAGCTTGTCATAGACTCATCCCTGACATGAGGAGACATTATATCTGTTTTATAATGTGCATTTTGGAGGGAGGGGCAAAGGGCCATCATTAAGCTCCATTGTGTACCCACCCACTCACTAATGCATGGAGAATATGTAGGACCAGTAAGGTCTTTGGGTCATGGCATCAACATTATGTCTTTTCCAGGGTTTTTCTTTTAATGAAAAGGCAGAAACATATTTTTTTTAAAAAAATGAATGGTTGAACAAATTAATCAACCAGACCAACCAACTGCTTTGACCCCTTGTAAGTTGGTAAAGTATGCTTTAAGTTCACATTAACAGACATAAGGCCTAAAACCAATTGCTAGTTCCAGCTACAGCTGACCCTCTTGAATCAGCTGGTGGGTAACTCCGGGAGGCAGTGGAAGACAGGAGGGCCTGGCGTGCTCTGGTCCATGGGGTCACGAAAAGTCGGACATGCCTGAAAAAACAAAAGAAATGTTAAAACTTATCTAAATGCCAAATCTCTTGCTCCAATTGGATCCAAGAGACCGCCATTGTAGGGAAAGCGGGTTCAAACAATCCATGTATGTATGTAAAAATAGATTGCTTGAATCAGCTTTCCCCAGTGTGGTCACTGCAAAACTAAAGTTAACATATAAGCAATCTCTTATTGATGGATCATGAAAGCATACCACCCAGTCTTAACAAAATAAAAGTACCTCTCATCTCAACTAATCTAGTCAGACACAAGTCCTGTAAATTAATGCACAGGAATTACCAAGGCTGTACTTTTAGCAGATATCTCCTCTAGAACTAAACACATCCCATGAAAAGAATTTGTATGCAAGGTAACACCCCACCACCAACAACAACTACACACATTTTTATGGTGGTGATATTGAACAAACCAGAAGTTCACCAATAGGCTTAATTGGTTTCTTTGGTCTATTGTCTTAATCTGGGACTGTTAGTCACATTTTATCACAAACTTGTAAAGTGATACCACATCAGATGATCTCGCATATGAAACAAATATTTCAATAAGCACTGTTAATTTATTATTATATTATATTCATTATAATCTTTGAATTGTGATAATCAGTTTAAGTAATAAGCTGCCAATTCTTCTTCTTCATGTACTTTGGAATTTCTAAGGCTGAGGACTGATCTGGGTGACAGCAGGACATATGTTATAATGAGTGAGATGTGTGCTGTAATGACAGTAGAAATAAAAGAATGGAGAATGACTATTCAGAGACTTTCTCTTTTAAGTTGTGGAATTACAGTTTTGTTTGTTTTGTAGCTGGGGATAGTTTTACTTGATGGCAGCAGAGCTTTGGTGCCTTTATCCTGTCATAGTTTCAACCATTCCAGACATCATTATATGACTGCCTGGTAATTAAGCGGGAGGGGGGGACACTCCAAATACATTATGTGCCATAAAATAACTTCAGATAGGTAGTCACTAAATGAGCTCATGACTCCAGAATGTCATATCATTAATGGCTCTGCTCAGATCTTGCAAGCAACAACATATTTTTATTTATTTATTTATTTATTTCAGAGTATTTTTACCCCACCTTTCTTCTTGGAAAAGGACCCAAGGTGTCTTACAGCAATGAGGGACAATATGCAGTCCAATACAGTACAATTAAGACATGTTCAAAAATTGAGAACAGGGAATTGAGGAACATCTTACAGCATTACAAGACAACATTACATTAAAGCTACAAGAGAACATGAGTGCTTAAAAAGAGAGTAAAATTCCATGTAAAAGTTATGAGTGATGGAAACTAACACTGAAAACATATACATGGTTATAAACACAAAGTCTATATGATCATATAGATTCATATAAAGGACATATAATAGGTCGTCCATCATTCAGGGAAAGCTTACCTGAAGAGAAAGGTCTTTGCCTGTTTCTGGAAAGATGAGATGGGGCAGTCCTTGCCTCTACTGGGAGGGAGTTCCAGAGTCTGTGTGCAGCAACTGATAAGGCCCTTTCATGTGTTCCCACGAGATGTACCTGTGAGGATGCTGAGATGGCGAGAAAAGCCTCTCTTGATGACCTTAACACCTGAGTCGGTGTTAACACATCGTGTTAGATTGTTCACTTTCCTTACTTCCTCCCCTTCCTAGAAATGTTGTATTTTTCAGTATACAGTATTCTGTTCATGTAATGCAAGCTAACAGCAGTGGGTTCATTTATTGAAAAAAATCTGCCTCACTGCCATTCATAACAGCCCTGACAATTGCCTTGTCTTTGGTAAGAAGTAGTTAAGTGATGAAAATAGGAGCGAAAGTCTGGGATTTTCCCTTACTTGGTTTCACTTTGTGAATGGTAGTGAACACAATATGGTATCCTCTAGACCAGTGGTGGCAAACCTTTGGCACTCCAGATGTTTTGGACCACAACTCCCACAATTCTTTGTCACTGGCAATCTAGGCTTGGAATTCTGGGAGTTGTGCTCTAAACCATTCTGATTGCTGCCATTGGTGTTGTCAACATTCAGGCTGTCCTTTGTTATGTAAAACTTGGCATCATTTTTCCGGCTGGCATGATATTCATGAAGTAATATCAGGTCATTTCCTGGCATTCTGAATCGTGGATACAGAATTTCAATATCCCACATTTATTTATTTATTTATTTATTTATTTATTTATTTATTCGTAGGGAGCTGTTAAACCTGGGACCTTCTGATTGAGTATTGTTTGGGACAAAGTATGAGAGATGGAAGAGAAAATTACTTGAACAGGAATTCTGCTCAGCACTGGTGCACTTACCGTAGGCCTTTATGTTTCTCTCCTTTCGTGATGGGTGCTAGGAAACCCATTTGACTTCTCAGTCAAATATTTGTGTCCTTGATAATCCCATTTTACCTTATACTGTAGTAGATTAAGTTACAAGGCCATGCTTTATTACAACCAATCATCAAGCAGGGACTGGGTTTAGGAAAAGAATTCAAACATGGCACAAATGAAATAAAGTCATTGTTTTGTGTATAGAGAAACGGCTTATTGATGCTCAATTTCTTTTTTAAGAAAACCACCAATGGCACACACTTTGCAAGGGACAATGGACCATGTTTCCCCTCAAGCTGCAATTTGAGAAGGCAATTAAGCAGGCTTGATTGAAAGAACGTTACACAGCAGTATGAGGCGAACTGGAAAAAAACTTCTGCTCTGCTGGGTAATCATATATTCAGAGTGTAGGCTGACTGTTGCTGTCTCTCATCTAAATGTGCACACTAGAAAAAAAATATAAAAAGGTTTCCCATAAATCTTTTTGAGACAGAAGCACAAAACTGTGCAAACATCCAGACTACTTTGGGGGTCTAGAAGATAGTGTCATCTTTAAAGCACTGTTTTTATGATGAGGTATTTCTTCAGAAATGGAATAATGGGTGTGCACTGATAGATTTCTGATACGGTTTGTGACTATAATGTAGTGATGATATGATCTGTTCTGCTCATTCTAAACCAGTGACGGTGAACCTTTTAGAGACTGAGTGGCCAAACTGCAATTCAAAACCGAATTTTTCACAAAGTGCCAATACAGCAATTTAACCGGAATACAGGTGGCTGTGAAGGGGCGATTTCGGGTGCCCACCAAAAGGGCTCCAAGTGCCACCTTTGGCACCCATGCCATAGGTTCGCCAACACTGCTCTAAACATTGCTTTAAAGGACCAAGCAAATCACTGCCACCAAAAGAAAACAACCCCTACCCACCAAGGATTTTAGTTGTACATTTCATGATATGTAAATTTCAGTCATGTTCCATCTCCTTAGTTTGTGGTTGCTCCTTCTTTCAAATGAAAAGTAAAATTGATGGGTATAACTAATAGTACATGAACCATTAGGCCCCAAAGACTGAGCTGGTATCAAATGAGATGAATAAGGTTGACTGTGATTTTCCTCAACATCTCTGTGTGAATGGAAATGAAGCAAAAGAGGAAATCAGTTCTCAAAGACATAAAAAAGAGCAGCACAAACTGTGCCTCTGTGTTTGGCAGTGAAAAAGTTATTGAAGGACAGCTTCCGCACCTAATCGAAGGCAACTTGTGGTTCTTCAACAATCATATCATAGGCAATGGAATATATCCATGTTGAGTTTTCATTACATTGAATATGTCTGTGAAGATTCTCATCCAGGTAAGGTTATCTGGAAGCTGAGTCATGGCAACTGAGCTGACCTTTTCTTGAGAGATCAAAATGTTTTGCTGCTCGTCGATGAAGCTGCTTGAATGAGTAGAGAAACGTTTTGATCTCCCAAGAAAAGAAGGCCAGTTGCCATTGATTCAACTTCCAAATTAAAATGAACATTTTTAAAGTTTTGTAGAACCTGATACAAATGGGCTGAAATCCTATTGCACAGTGATGCAAAATGCATGAATTTCAGGGGTAAAATGCCTCAAGTAAAGAAATCTCTGTAACCATCCATTGTACACTCAGATGTGTAATGTGGCCTGCAACAGATAATGTCTATGGAGACTTCTTAGTTTAACTCTGCTTTATGTAACTATGCAACAGGATTTCAGCATTGTCTATGCACACTACACACTTTAACTGTTGTAATATAATCAGGGAATGCAGCAGAGCAGACTATAGTTTCAGTTCTCTTAAAGGCAGGTTATAACCTAGTGAAATTTTCTATATTCTTCTAGACTACGATTCCCAGTAGAGATGGGCACGACTAGGGAAAATGACGTTTTCGAGTTGTCGTGTGTCGGAGGCAGCCCGTTTCGGCTCGTTTCCGTTTTTTGCGAAAATTCACAAAAATTAGTCGGTTCGTTTTTCGTTGTCGTTAGTACTGGTTTGGGGGGGTAGCGGGCTCCTGGAGGCAGCTGCAGGAGTCAGCCAGAGCCACAAGTGATGGACTGGCAGACTCTTTGCACCCGCTGCATCTCACGTACTTGCATGTAGTGCAATGCAAGTAGATCTGGCTTAGGGTTAAGATGGGTTAGTGCAAGGGCTAGGGTTAGGCTAGTTACGGGTGAGGTTAGGGTGAGTATTGGGGTGCACCTCTGGGTGCCTCTCTGACCCACTTAGAAGGACAGTGTACTGGCGTATGGGTTAGGCTTAGGCTTAGGGTTCGGGTTTGGGCTATGATTAGTGGGCTGTTTATGCCCGATTGGCACATCCCAGAAGTCTCTGTGGTCAACCTGGCCAAGTGGCCATGCGATTGGTGGAAAATTTGCATGGTCCACTCCCATGGGCGAGCCCATCATTGCGAATGTGCAGGTGTAAAAAAATAAAATAAAATAAAATAAAATAAAATAAAATAAAATCAACGGAGACTTTTTTTTGCAAGAAAAACCCACTGCTGCTACTGTAAAAATTCAAGCATTTA
>JAHTLZ010003307.1:1179106-1190495 GCA_023846285.1 Phrynocephalus versicolor
ACTGTAAAAATTCAAGCATTTAAAATAGCTAATTTTCGCATGTTTCTGTGGTGCTTTGGTGGGGTTTTGGGCAACAATTTCAAAAAAAAATATTGCGGTCGCCATTTTGGATCCCCCTGCACTGCATGGCAAATGGATGCGCCCTCCCAGCCTGGTACCAGCAGCGCAGCAGTAGCAATAGCCAAGGAGAGGGAGGGCGGGGAAACCCCCCCCCAAATAAAACACCCTTCTGGCCTGGTAGGTGCCCTCAGACAGTTTTCGCCTGCTTTTAGGGCCGGGAATCGGATTTTTTTTTTTAACTTTTAAAAACTTTTTTTCTGTGCCTCTTGGCATCGCGCGATTGCGCGATGCCAGGAACGACCACGACAAATCAGACCAAATTATTCGTTCGTCGGTTCGAGTTCAAGTTCTGGCGGAGTAATTCCCGTTACCGTTTCCGTTGAGTAACAGAAACGAGTAATGGAAACGGAAATGGGAATACCGCTAAGTCGTGCCCATCTCTAATTCCCAGTATTCATTGGGATAACTACCGATGGTAAGAAATCAATCATATAGTTATTCCCTACCAGTTTTAATTTTTAAAAAAATTAACAATGATTTTCTAGCAGGTGCTGGAATAATTAGATGCTTTAAGACTCTTAGTCCAAACAGCAGGGAAGGGAGTAGCAGGTTCAGTTTGCAGGAAGCTGTATCTGTTGGCAAGTTCATCCCTACTGTTAGCCAAAAAATGTCCAATGTGCTGGCTTGCTTGAAAAAAAGGAGTCTCTGATCTTAAAGCATGACGTCTTGGGCCATCCCAGACTGTATGAATAGTGATATTGGGGTGGGTAAGATTTGCTCAGGTTGTCTTACCTTCCTTATGGCTCTCCCACCTCTTCCCCACTTTCCCACCCATGCTAAGTCAACCATGGCGGTAGCCTTATTGGAGCGTGAAAACATGTGGCACGCTGTTCCCTTCCTTACTGGCACGGCTGCTTTCTTCTATAATTTAGGAAGTTAACATTGTACGATGTCTTTCCCGGTGAGGCGTGCAAAGAAAGAAGTTAACACAAACCCATTGGCTTTTTTACTCACTGCTGCAGCCTCCTCCTGTGCTTGTCAGGAGGAGATGGGACCTGTTCTAAAGAGCGCTTTGGCCTTGATTACCTGCTTAAAATAAATCTGAATTACCACATATACTTTGGATTTTTAACCCCGAAGAATGCAGGCATTCCTATATATGACACTGAACTAACAATACTTTTGCAGCAGAATTCAATGTGGCAATTAACACGGCATTTAAATCTATTCTTCCAGGTCTCTATTATTAAATTTCTTACATTGTGATTGCATAGGAGAAAAACTAGGTAATTATACTTATCATTTATTAAATTTATGAACAGTGTGGTGTGAGAATATGAAGATTTCTTTCTCTCCTATACTTATGATCCCAGGAGAATGTATAATTCACCTAATTACTTGTATGGTAGGTTCAGGTCAGAAAGAAGCAAGTACAGTGGTACCTTGTATAAAGGAATTAATTCATTCCGAATGAAATTATGTTAAGCAAATTTTCCTTTATACAAATTCTTATAGGAATGCATTGAAAATGAAGTAATCCCATTTTTATATTGTACAGATTTTCCTCATAGGCGATTATGTTAAGCAAATTTCCCCTATCTCCGAAATTTTTTATGTTGTACAAATTTTATGTTATACAAGCTGCTTGTTATACAAGGGTGCACTGTACTTCATATAGTTAAGGACATCCACACTTGATACACTTGATAATACCCATTCAGACAGGTTTGAAATAAACCTAAACCCTGTATTTTCCTTCATGAGACAACTGGAGAAATAATAAACAAAAAGAAACAGTTATGTGGCCTATGTGTTAGTTACTTTGAGGCAATAATATGATTTTGGGGCACAAGTCCATATTGGGGGTGGGCTTTGCACGTCTATAGGAAAGACACAAACATGAACTTGGATTTCATATAATTCATGCTTTAAAGCATATATTCACATTTTAAGAAGACAGACTTTAAACATGAATGATTTCATCTTTGTGAAAGTGCTGTTTTTCTTCACATTTCCTATTTCATGTAACCTTTTGACATCTCTTCACAATTTGTCTGTCAAATTACCTGAGAATTTTTTCATCCAATAGCATTGCAATGACTGTTTTTGAGAGCAGCCAATTAGAATATCTGTAAAAAGTGGGATTTTTAAAATCTGGCCTGTAAGGCAGACTAAAAGACGGTGGTGGTGGTGATGGTGGGGGTTCCTTAGACTGCTTTTGATGTTGCTTGGCTTGACTGTCATCACCTGACAAGACATAAATCAGCAATGGGGAGAACATTGTCTCCATATTCTACTAGTTTTGGATGTGGGATGTTGACTTGATTGCTTCCCTTTGCTGGTTTCAGGGACAGGGGGCTCTGTTTGTGTCCATGCGGGGGTTATGTTGCTATTCCCCCCCCCTGTATGTATGTGGATGATGCTTTCCCTGTTTCACCACTTCTATTTAAAAATGTTATTTAGATAATATACAGTACATTTATTCTGTTAAAGGAGTGCATTTTATTTGCCTATGTTTTTTTTTTGGTAGTATTTTAATGTATTCTAGAAAACAGGGAATCACATATGGGGGATCCAAAAGTCACTTTCTGTAACAGTACATAAAAACAAAAAAAAAAAAACAAAAAAAAAAAAACCAAAAGAGGAACTTCCAAAAAGAATCTGAAACGAATAAAATATGAAAAGCTTTACCATGCACATCTCTAGTCCATATGGCAAATTTCTGGTGAAGGACTTGTTTAGACCTCCTAAAAAGTACAGTGGTACCTTGTATAACAGATAGCTTGTATAACAGAAAATTTGTACAACATAAAAAATTCCGGAGATAGGGGAAATTTGCTTAACATAATTGCCTATGGGGAAAATCCGTACAACATAAAAATGGGATTACTCTGCTTTCAATGCATTCCTATGGGAATTTGTATAAAGGAAAATTTGCTTAACATAATTTCATTTGGAACGAATTAATTCCTTTATACAAGGTACCACTGTATTCAGTTTTGAAATGTTTGCTTTAAAAATGGTAATGCTGCAGGACAAGGACTCCTAAAAATTCACAAGTTTTATTTTGATTGGATATGTTTTGCTGTGCTGTCCTCCCTGTGCTTTGTTAATAATTGCCCATTGTAGAAGTAATCCAAGCATAGCCTTTTATCCTTTTTTATTTTTTGTTCAAATGAGCTTTGACTGGCCACTGAGAAAGTGCCTTTAATGAGTAGCTGATGTACTGTTTTTGCTGATTTTTTATATTGCTTATTCAACTGTATTTTAATATCATCATTTACTTAACTTTATTGTATTGTATTGTATTGTATTGTAACATCCTTTTCCATATATTGTTACAAGATGCATGCATTCCAGTTTTGGGAGAAATGTACACTATATATCAAGTACATACATACACATGTACATAATTCTTTCCACCTTCTCCACAAATACACTAAAAATACCATAGTGCATTGATCTCCTTAGTGAACTGATCCCCTTGTCCATATACTGTATATGGGATTGATAGCCTGCTTATCTTTGACAAATTCCACAGCTGAGCGGTCTCCCTTAAAGGAATAGTAAGATTCCCCACAGGCCTCTTTCACTTGCTGCTCTCCCTTCCTGTAACCTCCCCCACCCTATTGCTGCATCCTTGCTGTCCTGGCCTTGCTTTTATGGTCTCCCTGACAACGGGGCATGGCTGCTAGTCTTTTAACCTAGGATTATGCATGCACATTAAGAGCTCCTGCTGGCTATTTCTGCTTCATATGACTGAAATAGCAACATTTTGATTTTAGTCCCCTGCCCTTGACCAAACCATGCTTCTCCTTTAAATTTGTTTTGAATTTGATACAAGAAACAGAAAATTTGAGATATATAAAGTGGTGCAAAAAATACAGCAGGTGTTACAAGAAACTGGTTCCTTCATAACCAAAAAAACAATCATTTTCATTCATACGTTAATCCACATTTCTAATAGCTTTCAATATCCATTAGAAATGTAGGGAGGTGGTGTGTGTGGCGGGTAAGCAGATGATCCACATCAAAGTACAGTATTAGTGGCCTTTCCCCAAGAATATTGTGGCACCACAGTAATGTTATTATTTGCTTTTAAAGCAACAGTGTGTTGCTTTCCTTCTCCCACTGCTATCTCTCTGCAGTGCACTCTTTTGAGATTTAACATCTAATAGAAATAAAGACTGGTCTTTCAAGGCTGGGCTTCTATCACAGATCTGTGCACTTCTATGTTCTCTGCTGATATGGGTGACAAATGTGGCCTCCATATTGTTTCAGGCCAGCCTGGCAAGGCACTGCCTCACTTGGCCCAGTGTAGCTGTCTGCTACACTGAGTATGGCAATGCTCTAGTACCAATATTGACAACGAAGGTAGTAATGGGGGATATTTTAAAATATACTTTAATGCTAATATATCTGTGTTGAGGCAGAAAGTGGAACCGTGCATTTCAGTCTTTATTTTCTGTTTAAGACCTTCTGCTTGCTTTGGTGTTCTTTATCAACCCCCTTCCCCCCCCACACACACACCTGTATATAAACTGGTTAGGGGTTATTTTATGTGAGAGAAGGCATGCATGAGGATAGTAGGAGGAATCACCAGATTGTTTGAACAGATAGGCAATATTCTCCTGAGTACATACGGTATTTTGATGTCACAACAACCAATGTCATGTAGGATATGGCAGGGAGTGGTTCGGATGACGTGTTGAGTCCCCTTAACTTCATCTTTTGTGATTAATTATTTCACTAACCAATTACAGTTAACTACATTACTTGTATTTCCGGCTCTTGGGCTCATTGGGTGGTTCAGAACCACAGAGGCAGCTTTTCTGGAATTGCTCTCATCTTCATTCTCTTCCCTGTTTGGCTTGAAAGCTACCCACCAGAGAAAGCAGAAGGATCCAATAGCTGTCTGGAAAAAAACAGCTTTCATCAGTTTCTCATATTCATACTTCATTTGAGAGATTGATAAATGCAAGTTATCTCTTTATTTCTGCCTCTGAGAGATCTAGAAAGAAAATTCAGGCAGATGAGATTAAGATGCAGTGAAGACAATTCTATTTATTTCAATCAAGTGTCCAACAGTTATTTATGCTGGCATAAATACAATAGCATACACAAATTTACAACAGTAAATCACAGCAGTGAATTGTCACTGGCTAATAAATTGCCACTTGCATTCATTATCACATGCCACCAAATGACCAGGAATGCAAGTACTGTAGTGACTTATTAACTAATGGCAATTAACCACAGTGGTTTACACCACTGCATTTACAAATAACCAATAGGAACCAATTGCATGTTGATTCCAATTTATGCAGGCTTTTCTTCCTAGGGATTTCTAGGGGCAACATATATATTAGTGGTTTACCAATCCCATCTTTCTGGTGATGCTCTGGGACAACACATTTTGCCTTCGCAGGTGCTAGAGCACTTAATCCCATCCTCCACAAATACTCTAGATCTGTGGTTCCCAACTTGGATCCCCAAAAGTTTTTGGACTAGAACTCCCAGAAATCCTGGCCAGTAGAGCTAGTGGTAAGGATGTTTGAGTGTTTTAGTCCAAGAATATTTGGGCACCCAGGTTGGGAACCATTGATCTACAAGATCTTGGAAGGACTCTTTCTTAGGAAGTAAAATAGGGATTTGAACTCTTGGCCTCTGGGGTCCCAGCCCACTGAATTATATACCTCACAGAATGAGGCAACAATAAATTACCGGGTGATCAAAATCCTAGCACCAGTCCCCATTCTCTCTTTTTCCCTCAGTACTTTTCCAGCTTTTGATTTGGTTTAGTATAAAGCACACCAAGAGCCACCAAGAGCCAAGTTGTTAATTATCTACTTGCTTTTACCTGCAACCAGTCTGACTACTTCTTCCCCCTCCTGAGTTCCCAGAATATATGCCTTAGCCATTGATTTTCATTCCTGTCAAAAAGCACAAAATGTGCTGTAGGGACCAGGATTTACTCCCAGGCTCTCAGCTGGAGCTCTGTTCTTGAAGAATGCTTTGAACATGCATCATAATAAACAACATGTCTTACTGTTTTGGTCCCCAGTTGCCTTCCAGGCATGTTTTGATCATTGGCAAAGGTCAAACAAAGGTTATCTTAACTATATTGAGCTGCATTATGATTAGAAGTAAGCAAGGATGGATATAAAACATTTTTACATAATAATCAATTTAACAGCAGGTAAAAAAAGAACATAACATTTTTCTCAGTACAATTCTGGGACTATTATGTGTAACATTTATAATAAATGGAACTAAATGTGAACCAGGAAACCAACATTCATTATAATAAATAACTGTAGTTATTTATTCACTTTTGGCATCCTAGGTAGATTTGTTCTTATACTTGCTCTTTGACTATCTCCTGAGGAAAATATAGAAATCTTAGCTGAAGGCCACATATATCACTGAGAAATGAATGCAATGTTTCAATTTGCACTGTTTTGAGAAACATTAATAACATTTGTGCACATTTTGTAGCTAGTTATAAGTCAAATAAATGGTTCAGTGTTAAATGTCTTTTCAAAACACAAGTAACTGCTGTAGCATTCACCCTTTTACTGTGTATTTGACTATACTGGGGGGGGTTAATGGGTTAATGTTTATACCCAAATATGGAATGTGGAGGTGGAGCCTTAGTGCTTAAATAGCTCCACTTGAGGTAGATAGTAGGGATGGGCACAAAACGAAATGCTGTTTTGTTATTTTGTTACGTAAAGAAATGAAACAAAACAAAATGAAACTATCAAACAGCATTTCGTTACAGACAAATGAAACTGTCATTTTTTCTGTTAAAATGAACCATTTCATTTCCTCTGTAAAACGCCAGCTGGTCGGTGCACGGTAAGAAAAATAAAAATAGAAATTATTTCAAAAAAAGCAAAGACCTAGCCCTCAGGCCAGCTGGTCGGTACAAGAAAATAAAAACAAAATGAAACAAAATATGAAACTTTTTAAAAAAGTGTTTCATAATAAACAAAATGAAACAGGAGGGTGAGAAACAAAGAACTTTGGCCATCCCTAGTAGAGAGGGCAAAGATAGGGCTAAGATAGGGAAACTGACAGGAACTGAAGAAGAGACAGGACAGTTCGGGAATTGCCACGTTTGAGTGAGGGAATTAGAACAGCATTTGAGTGAACTGCTTTGAGAAACTTTAAGTAACTGAACACAAGTGATCTGTATTTAACATCTTATTGTATTCAATAAACATTCATTTTATTTTTTTCCATGTTAAATCTTGTCTGGGACTCAGTGATTGAACTGGGGTACTTTGAGTGGTGGCAGCGACACCTGAGATTAAATTGGTACAGGCCAATGGTCCATGAGAGGAATGGGGCCCTGGGCTAGAGTGAGGTTGTGCCTTTTATTACTCTGTAGTGAGGTGAGTGTGGTAACCCAGCTGCACTTGAAAGGCTGACTTCCACAACTGCCTCAGACAAGAGTTTCAGAATTCATTATTACTGCTGCTGTTGCTGTTGCTGTTACTGCTGCTGTTGCTGCTACTACTACTATTACTATTGCTACTACCATCACCACTACCACCACTACTTTAAAGAATTAGAGAAGACACCACATTGGAAAGCCTCTGAAATGGATGAGATCTAAACTTTTGGTGAAAAAAACTGACTTCTACTTGATTTCATGTGTCTACATTTGTTATTAAACCCTAGTAACCCTGATCTTGGGTGTGTGTGGTGGTGGTTCAGTGGGCTAGAGCACTGTAACTGTTGGCTGCTAAGTCAACAGCTCTGCAGTTCGAATCCCAAGTGCCACACAGTGGAGTTAGCTCCCATTGTTAACCCCAGCTCCTGCCATCCTAGCAGTTTGAAAGCATGTGCAGTAAATGCAAGTAGATAAATAGGCACCACCATAAAAAGCAGGAAAGTAAACAGTTTTCCGTGCACAGAAATGCATTCGGCCATGCCGGCCAAATGGCCAGACTTGCACAGCACTGGCTCTTTGGTGTAGAAATGAAGATGAGCACCATCCCTAGAGTTGGACATGACTAGCATACATGTACATGGGGAACCTTTACCTTTACCTAACCCTTATCTTATTCTGGAATCCTTCACATAAAGAACCCATCACCTTTTTTAAAAAATTACAGTTGTTCCAATCCTAAAAAAATTACCAAACATTTACTTGTTTACCGACAGTTTACAAGCTGTTTGCATCAATTGTTTCCCAAAATATTTACAGTTTTCTTTAAAACAAATACATCCCAATACATCAGGAGTGGTGGCATTAAGAAAACCTGTAATTGTAAGGAACAGCTCAGTATTGATTCTTTCATATTGAATCAGGTTTATCAGACATTTATGTTGATTACCAAAGAGCATTCAGTTCTGCGCCCCACTCATGGCCTGTTGAAATTTTGAGGACCTGCAGAATTGAAAAGAGAATTATCACTATCAAAACTCATGGCAAAGTGGAAGACAAAATTAAAGTGCAGAGACCTCCTCTTTGATAATATCCTTATCAGAAGAAGCATTTCTCAGGGTGACTCTTTAAGCCCATTGTGATTCTGTATGTGAATATCTGGAAAGGTCAGCAATATCGCTAAACAGCACAAGTCTAATTACCAGAGAAATGGCTTTCTGTATGGAACAACTGTGGTTTGCACACCTTCCTGCTACACTGAATAGGATCTTCAATATCATTGAGTCTTACATACAAATTTCAGAATGAGACCATATTTCCCTAAGGATTGAATATATGTATGCATGTGAAGTGGTTGACTCTACTACCTCCCAGAGTAGCCTTCAGTCTAGATGGCACTGTATAAAAATCCAACAAACAAACAAACAAACACTATCTGGAGTTTGGATAAGTCAGAGTTATTCTAGGAATCACCCCCTCCCTCTAATTTCTATTTTGTACTTTATTTTATTTTATTTTTAATATCTGTTGCTGGTTATATGTGTTTGCTGTATGTATATTCTGGAGTGGGTGGGTGATCTTGCTGTATAGCACCCTCCATTCCAAGCCATAGCCCTTTATTTTCTCTGTTTTAGTCCCCCCGCCGCATTAAACCCTAAAACCACATACAAATATTTTCAGAAGATACTGTATTCTGAAAACAAATTTCATGAAGGAACTGCAAGTCCCAATCAGTGCAGAGAAAAGTCATCACATGAATGCAGGCATCGGCCAAACAATAACCACAGGATGAAGCACAGAGTAAGTTCATATTTTAGTCACATGCCAAGTGGAAAATAGCTTTAGAAACCTGAGAACAAATTGGTTCATGCCAAGTCACGTTGGGGTAAGTTGGCCCCAAGTTGTACAGGAAATGTTCTGATACAAATAAGACTGGGTAGTTCTGACCCAATCTCTGTCACATCCATCAGTTACTTAAAAAAATCAGAAGAAACCTTATCAAGAGCAGTAATTTAACGAACTACATATTAAAAGAAACATTCACTTGGCTGCAGTAAAAGAGACCCATATGAGGTAGAAAATCTTCTACTACAATGTTTTGGGGAGCCACAGCAGAAGTGATGGGATGTACCCATGACATGGCTGATTCTCATCTAGAGTTACAACATGTTGTCCACGACTAAAGCCATAGGTGGTTACTAGAGCTATACTAGCGGTGCATATAGTGCAATCTGTTGGAATTCTATTTTCATTTACCAAGAAAGCAAACATTAGACACTGAGCTGAATATACTTTTCTCTGTCAGATAGAGAATACATTTTCCATGTTTGGTCTTTCATGTATACAGTCACAAACTTCATGGAACAGCACATTTTTACTACAATCTTAAAAGTTATCCAATTATCATAACGATCCAGAAAATGATGAAGTAAAATTTCCACTTTCTTTGAATTAAATTGACTAGAGCTTATTTCCTAATAGAATTGCACATCGGCATAACAAGAAAAAACTGTATAATAATTTGATGCAGCAGGAGATTGTTTGCATAGGACTCATTGACATTAAGCTATTTTTAATAGCTCAAGTAAGAGAAAAGCCAAATCCTCTTGCATTGTGAATAGAGATGGGCACGACTTGAAAAAAATTTTTTTCGAGTTGTCGTTAGTCGGGCCGGTTCCGTTTCGGGTCGTTTCCGTTTTTCGTGAAAATTTGCAAAAATTAGTCGGTTCGTTTTTTGTTTTCGTTAGTACTGTTTTTTTTGGGGGGGTAGCGGGCTCCTGGAGGCACCTCTGTGGAGTGGGTGCCTCCTCTGGCCCGCTAGGAAGGGAAAGCGGGCTCCTGGAGGCACCCGTAGGTGCCTCCTATCCTCACCCACTACTAGGAAGGGGAAGCAGGCTCCAAGAGACCCCCTCAACATGGGGGTCTCCCCTCCTCACCTGCTGCTGCAAAATGGCATGCATAGCCATATGGATATGCATACCAGTTGCATACTATGAGACCAGTGCACTGGTACGACCATCCGTCCAGGAGAACCATGACTGGGTCGCACCAGCTATGTCTCACAAAGAAGGGAATCGTACTTGTGTGTAGTGCAATGCAAGTAGATCTGGCTTAAGGTGGGTTAGTGCAAGGGCTAGGGTTAGGCTCGTGACGGGTAAGGTTACAGTGGGCTAGTGGGTTGCACCTCTGGGTGCCTCTCTGACCCACTAAGAAGACAGTCTGTGACGTATGGGTAAGAAGTCAAGGATTAGGGTTAGGGTTAGGGGGCTAGGGCAGGTTTTAGGGGGCTTTTTGGCACATCCCAGAAGTCTCCATGGCTAAGTGGCCATGCGATTGGTGGGATGGCTCCAAAAATTTGTATGGTCGTCCACTCCCACATGGCTGGTCACTCGGCCAGCCCATCATTGCGCAGGTGTAAAAAAAATAAAATAAAATAAAATAAATGGAGGACAGAGGAGGAGAGGAGAGACATTTTGTTGCAAGAAAAAACCCACTGCTACTGTGAAAAATCTGGCAGTTTATAAATTTTCGCGTGTTTCTGTTGTGCTTGTGTGTTTTTGGACCACGATTTCAAAAACAATATTGCGTTTGCCGCCCCATTTTGGATCCCCCACCCGCACCGCATGGCATGGCGACTCGAGTCCGGCTGCCCAGGACGGGGGGGAGGCCGGGACCCCTCTCCAGAAACCACCCCTCCAGTAGGTGCCCTGCGCCCTTAGTCAAGCAGGCATTTTTCCGCCTGCTTTTTGGCCTGGGAATGGGTGGGGGGGAGAGTGTAAAACTTTTTTCCTGTGCCGTCCGTGCCGCTTGCTTGCGCTTTAATTGCGGCGGCTGGCGGCAAGACTGGGCTTGTTGCTGGCTGCGACTCGAGCCTGCGGCGAGTCCCACCAGAGCAGCCCAGGACGGAGGAGGGGGGAGGCCGGGACCCCC
>JAHTLZ010003307.1:1190505-1215659 GCA_023846285.1 Phrynocephalus versicolor
GCAGGCATTTTTCTGCCTGCTTTTTGGCCCGGGAATGGGTGGGGGGGGGAGTGTAAAACTTTTTTCCTGTGCCGTCCATGCCGCTTGCTTGCGCTTTAATTGCGGCGGCCGGCGGCGAGACTGGGCTTGTTGCTGACTGCGAGCCTGCGGCGAGTCCCACCAGAGCAGCCCAGGATGGAGGAGGGGGGGAGCCGGGGACCTCCAGAAACCACCCCTCTGGTAGGTGCCCTGAGGCACGGCAGGCATATTTCCGCCTGCTTTTTGGCCGGGAACCGGGTTTTTTAACTTTTAAAAACTTTTTTTCTGTGCCGCGTGGCATCGCGCGATCGCGCGATGCAAGTAACGAGCACAACAAATCAGACCAAAATTGTTCGTTCGTCGGTTCGAGCTCAAATTCTGGTGGAGTAATTCCCGTTACTGTTTCCGTAGAGTAACGGAACCGAGTAACGGAAACGGAAACGGGAATACTGCTAAGTCGTGCCCATCTCTAATTGTGAACCACCTTCCTTACTTTTTTAGTTTCAAAGCAAATACAGACAACCTTTTAGATTATTCTGTCTTCAAAAACGATGATTCGAATTTCTGTAGAGATAATCAAGGCAGAATCAGCTGGTTTGACTTCCCACAGCTCTGATCTTTTCAGCTGAACCTGGTAGATTTAATTACTGCAGCTATTTATTTAGTTTCTTCTCATTCTAATGTTATATAATTTAATATGAAATGTCAACTTTTCCAGTGATAAAAAACCTAACTTGGCAAAAAGTATATGGTCATGACCAAACGACGTCCAAGTGGAGAGCCCAACTGCTATGGGAGTTGGAAGTTCTCCTGGGGTCTGCTGAATACGGTAATTTAGCTTTTTCAGTTTAGGTGGTTGACAAGATTCAGGTCCTTTGCTTAGGTAACTTCCGGGGCAGAGCTGTCTTAAACTTGGCACCTCCATGGTTCGTAAGAGGCTGGAATCTAGGAGGTTCCACTACTGCCTCCTAATTTACCACAGCAAAAATAAGACTTTGAAGAGTAAAAATCATTTCCCCATTTCTTTACAGGATCATCCTGGAGGGAACACATTGCTTCAGTATCAAAACAAGCATTTTTGGTTACTCCTTCCTTTCAAGGCACATTTCAAAGTGTTGCCTTTTTAAAACCTTGAAAGCCTTAAACAGCCTGGCCCAAATAATATAAAAGTTTTACAGTTGCTCTTTGTTGTTGTCATGTGCCATCAAGTTAGAAATGACTTAGGACAACCCTAATAGGTCCTCCAAGGTAAATGAGATATTTAAGAAGTGACTTGACCAGTTTCACACACCCCACTGAGTTTCCATGACTGAGTAAGGATTCGAACACAGGACTCCTGAGTCCTGAGTTCTAATACGTCACTCTATCCACCACATCCCACTGGATATCCACTTGTGATAAGGGGTAAAAAAGAAAGCCATAGTGACTCACATATCTGTTCTAAAGAAGAGAATAGAATAAGCATTCTCAGTAGCAATACCTCAAATATTTTTACTACCACAAGTGTTTAGAGCATAAGCCAGTTATTGTTCTGCCATGTTGTTCTGTTCTGTAAGATTGACTGGCATTTATATTGATATTTTTGGATTGCTTTTCAACCTTGGAAACTGCTCTGTAATGATAACATGTAAATTAATAAATACAAACTGCTTATAAATAGCCAGCAATTCCCTACTCACCACACATACAAACACATTATGGTTTTCCAGAATATGGCCAAACAGCTATCAGATCCTGGCCATGAAAGACTTTGAGAATACACATTATGGTTTTGCTCACATTACTCCTGTTAATAAAGTCCAAATTATAATTTCATAGAAAATTGTCAACAGATTTAATGTTGTGTCTTTATCAGCAGTAACATTTTACACCCCCGTAATCTAGAAACTTGGAGGGGTTCTTCATTTTAATCAACTTTCCAACTTTTTCATAAGCAGTCACTGAAACAAACTTGACCCTGACATTAATATTCTTCTCTTTTCCTGTGTTTTGCTCTCAGCACCGGACTTCAAAAGCCCTTTGGTTAGACAGGTCAACAAAGTGCCTGTGGCACCCTGTGGAGGCTCAGCCAAAAGACTCCACAGAGGTCTGACCACACCCATTGTCCTCCATCAATACCATCAGTTTACTCACAAAACATTTCAAAACATAGAGTAATTGATCATGATGGACACCATTTTGTCTTTTCTGCATCTGAGACAGATGGACATTTAGTGAAGGGAACAATGGTCTCTGTCCGGAGGCCAGGGTACTGACACCATTAAATGACCTTTAAAATAAAAGTCCCCCAGTTCTCACAGGGTTTATCCTTAATGTCTGTCCTTGGCAAAGGACCTCAGAATCTAGCAATTCAATCATGCTTGAGTCCAATGTTCAGAAGACATCCAGGGCAATAACCTCCTTAAATGGTTTACAACAAGGGGTAAATGGTATCATTAAAACCATTGTGAACCCAAAGGTAGAGCTGGCTTTAGTAAGTATGTTGGGATAAGACATTTTATTGTCCCCCCTTTTCTTTTTATCAGGAGATAATACTCTTTCTTGACTCCTTCAGGAGACTGGTCAGGCATAAAGTAACTGAACAATGTATTGATTCATAAAGAACACAGTAGAATTGAATAAACACAACTGGTGTGCCAGCTCATGGCCACATACATTTTGTGTAAATTTTCATTATTATTAACCGCCCTAGAAATTGAAAAACTTTTTTATCAATTAAAAAGAGAGAGGATAGTCATTGACTCTCAGTTGTTTCTGTTCATCATCATGTAAAGCAAAGTTTATTAAGCATGTCCCACATGCTCCTTCATGGCTACAAAATGCTCTGTTCCACATACCCAAGATAACAGTACTCCTCACTAAGTAAACCTCACTAAGGACTCATTTACATTGAAACAATAGCGCATAATCTGTACTGGTGTCAGTTTAAATTAAATAGCCACATGAGGCGGAAAAGACATGGACTGAAACTGGCCACCTGAAGTGAGGGAAAAAGGCAGAGTGGTAGCATTTTGCCTGCTGGACTGTCTGTCTTTCAGCCACCGGTTCCACAGTTTGTGAAGGGATGCCTCCTTGGGTTGATTCTGCCTTATCCGTTCCTCTGCCCTAGTGAGACTGGAAGAAGATTTGGGCAAATGAACAAGAGGCAGAAGCTTCTGAGGGATGCTTGGTCACCAGGCATCTCCCCCACTCCCCACTTTTAACACATCAACAGCAGAGGCCACTGGCTGATTAATGTGGACAGAGGCTTCCACAGAGGGGGAATCAATTTAAATGATTCAATTCCACATCCTGTTAAAATAACATTTTGTGTAAATGTCACTTTGGTTTTATATTTTGTATTGTAGTTTTACAGGAAAAACAAACAAACTTCTGGAGAAGTAAAACAAAGCTTGCTGCTGCTAGAAATTAATCCACTTTCACCCATTTTTACAGCAATTTAAAAGAGGCTAAACCCAAATTGTTTAAAACAATGTTGATAGCATGATTTTTTTCCTTTTATTATCCATTTACTTCTTCAGTTCTCTAAAACCAATATAGGACCTGCTCCAAATAAATAATGACTGATGTCTGATTTTCAAGATAAGACCTTCCTGCATTCATGCATGCCTAGGAGTTGCCACCTTTATTTTGAAAATCTTTGATGTGTGGCTGTATTCATGATTACTTGGAAATGAAAAAAAAAACCTCTAAATACTAAAAGTGCTATTCTGTATTCTACTGTTGATTGTATTAAATATAGAGTACTGTACATGTTCATCGCCTGCTGAGCACTATACAACCAAGGTGACTTGAGGACAAAATCTACACATGGAGATTTTAAGCTGCTTTTAAAGTTATTTCCTTCTGTGCTTTCCTCCAGAAAGATCAAATTGGTATACAGTCTTTGCAAGACTCCTCTGAGGTATGTTGGTCTGAATGAGCATGTTGGTTCAAACTCATTCAGTGTGCTTTGTGTCTGAGAGAAAATCTGAACCTGGGTCTAGATCAGAGGTGGGGAACCTTTGGCCCTCCAGATGTTTTGGATCACACTTCCCACAGTCCTTTATCATTGGCAATATAGGCTTGTAATTCTGGGAGTTGCTGTCCAAAACATCTGGGTGGCCTACGGTTCCCCACTATTGGTATATAGGTCCATTTTGGCTGCTATATCATAGATATGCAGAAGGGATAGTATGAGGGATTTGCAGTAGATCAGTCAAAATTTCTAACTTCCAATTGTTTAAAAATAGTAACAACAAAATGAGTCTTCCCATTCTAATTTTATTGAAATGAAGAAAGCTTGTAACTGAGGAAGGGATCAATGTGGCAGAATGGGGAGTTCCATTCATTTCTGGTATTCATATGACAATTGTGGGCTCAGAAGTCTTTAATTTCAAGTGTTGATGTTTTGCATTGAGCTCTAGCTCATGGATCTTCAAGTTCTAGCAGAAACCCAAATAAAGCTCACAATCCTAAAAGCCGCCCATTCCTATAATATACAGTACTGCTCTCTCTAAGGTAAAGACAAGACATACCTTTATATTTTCTTTATAATTTCTCATTTTATCCTTCGTTTATGAGATCATGGGGTGTCTCACAAAATGAGACTGTTGACGCACAACAGCAGAAACATGCTATTTGTTGCTATGTGAATAGATTACAGTTAATATGAGATCGAGTGGGTGGGTGTAGAGATTGTTACATTTGTGAGATGCTATCTCTCAAATATTTCCCAAATAATCTTTGTATGCTTTGATTATCAATTAAAAACCATTGATGATTTCACTTTTGGATCCATAAAGTCTACTGGTTCAGTCTGGTGGGCCAGGAATGGCCTATGAAGGGCAAAGATGGCCACTACAAGTTCAGACAAGCTTTGCCACCTAAGTTCTGAATACCAAGAAGCTCAAATAAAAACATACCAAAGATGAAATATAAAAGTCCCCTCCGCCAAACAACATGTCCTAAATGAGCTTCCAATCTTAGATCCTCTCGGGGCATGGCACAACACATCATGCAAGTTAATGGCAGCCAGACTCACCTGGAAAAAACATAGGGGACCCCATTGGAAATCAGTTTCCAATGCATAACCACACAAGTCCCTAAGTCCATCTTGGTTCTTGCACAACTTCCCATTCAATTGCAAGCATATCACATGGAATATATAAATCCACTCTTTCAACTAGAAATGGGCAGCAACTACTGTAATGAATGCTGCTTCTGAGTGGGCACCCACTGGAGGAGGTGGGGCTGGGAAGTGCTAAACATTGGTTCAGGCAAAAGAATGAACTGGCATGTACCATCAGTTTGGCAGTTCATGCCCCTCTTTATTTACAGCACCTCCACTGGGCACAGATCTTTTCCTGGTCCCAATTCAAAGTAATTGGCTTGATCTATAAAGCCCTGCATAGGTTGCATCTAGTCTATCTGAAGGACCGTATCACCCCATATTGGCCTCACCAGCTTTAAAGATATTCTGGGAGGACCTTACCTTGGTCCCACTACCCTCCTAGGCTCAGTTGAAGAAAACGGGCCTTCTTCACAGCTGCTCCTGTACTGTGGAACACATTCTACCTGGGAGAGCCTAGGGGTGTTGCCTGGAAATGGGTATCTGAAAGCCACACCCCATACTTAACTGCAAGTGTAGCAAACCACTGCAGAAGATGGAAGTTCCACATGTGCTGCAGGGTGGGAAGGTGACACAGTCAAAATTGTGTCACTCCTTGGAACAATTGTTCAGCTGATTCCCAGTTTATTTAACTAATCCCACTATATTGTTTAATATAATTTGGTACTATTTCATCCCACCACTACCTCACTTTCCCCTTTCCGTTAACTTGTCCCCTTTTCTAACACAATCTTATTTTAACATTTCCTGTCACTTTCCACATGCTCCTCTTTCATTCATGGCAATGCGGCGTCAACAGCTAGCCATCCTTTCTATTAAATTGGGGTTAGCTCCTGTTCTGATCCCTGACCCATGCCTGCATAACATTAAAGAGAAAAGGAACCAAGAAAGAGCAGAGGGCTAAGGAGGAGGAGAGAACAAAGAAAAAAATGGAAAAGAAAAACTACAGCTATTGCCAGGAAGGCATAACGGTCATTGTCTTTGCTGTGCAATTTCATTCAATGCCTTCTTTTGAAAAAGCAGAAATACTTTCAGTTCCATTGACATATGTTACCAGCATGTATTTACAGCTGGAAAGGTTATTTGACTGGTTGGCTAAATCCCTCAGTGAACACAGTACTCGTAACTCCCCTTTGTTCAAAGTTAAAAAAACATGTTTACAGAATACTGCAGGTCTAAATTGGCATTTGCTTGTGCATTATGGGACGTAGACACTGGGATTCATTAACTAAAAGGATTGGCTTAGGGTAAGTAAATGCTGGCATATTTTTCACTTGGAACAGTTGTGGTGGCGTAACAGTTACCATAGGAACAAACAGAGGCCAATAATTGGAATATTACTCTAGTCATTTCCATGGCTGTATCCAAATATTGTGCACATCAGAAACAAATGAGCAAAAATTGATTATAGTCATTTAGCATTCATTTGCTATTTTCTCATTTTAAAAGAATCCCATAGTTGGGAAACATTGCAGACCATGTTATGGGTATAAACAGCTCTGTCGGCTGAAAGCACAGAATAATGAACTCATCAGTATTATTTTTATCTCCAAGTTTATCTTGGACTCAAGCCAGGACGAAAGCATTGCTTAGTGCTTCTTTGGTTGGTCTCGAAAAGCTATCCAGGCAATGGTGAGTTGATGCACCTGGAACTCATTTAATTTGCTTAAGAATCTCTTTCACAAAGTTTGAGAGAACTAATGCCTGGGTCTGCGTGACATTGGCAGAATACAGCCTAACCCAAGAGAGTGGTCCTAAAAGGCCAATCCTTAAAAAGGCTAAGCACTTGCTCAGAGTTTCTTTTGAGTCTGCCTCAATGTCTGTGGAAGTAACGGAAAGGAATCAGAACAGGCAAGGAAGAATCATTCAGCAGCACAAAGGTGTATGCATGTGGGAATATTAACAGATCAAGCAGCACTAAGCAGCAGCCGAGGTAATTTGTGGATTGAATCCCTGGAAATCAGTATGAGTAATGGAACATGCATCCTGTGTTTTGGAAATAAATCCAATCCAGCAGTCGCTAGCATAGGAAAATGAAACAGGTTGTGTTTTTGGTGTGAGTAAACAGTGGGAAAATGCAAATATAGTGGACCCTCTTATAACAAGTGGTTCATTTAACAGAAAATCCACTTAAAGGAAAAAGTTCTGGAGATGGGGAAAATTGCTTAACAGAATTGCCTATGGGGCAAATGTGTACAACAGAAAAAACAGAAACGATTGGGGATCCATTCCTACGGGAAATTTGTACAAAGGAAAATTTGCTTAACAGAATTTCATTTGGAATGAATTAATTCCTTTTATACAAGGTACCTCTGTAGATCCACTGTGAAATCACATCTGGGAAGTCAGATTTCCCCAAACTGATTCACTTCAGCCAGCCACACAAGAGTCGGCAGAGGCAGAGGAGAAAATCAGCCTTGTCTCCAGCTTATTAATTGTTTTGAATCCTCTTCTCCCAACACAGGGTGCCTTATTTCCCTCTTATTTTCCTCCTCCCCCTCCTCCCCCTCCCCCTTCTCTTTCTCAGAGGCTTTCTGTTGTATCACTAGCTCAGCTTGATATCCAAAAAAATGACAGCGAGGAAAAGCCAGAGAGATAGGAGGAAGTTTTTAGTTCAGCCTTGTTTCCAGCTTGCAAAGGTTGCTCTGCTCTGGCAGTTCAGATTTGCAGGAGACATGTTCACTGTGCTCTCTCTCTCTCTCTCTCTCCCCCCTTTATTCACCTGGCTTCTAGAACAGGAAGGAAGGGGGAATAGCCAAGGTTTGTAAAGCAGAGGGTATCAGGGGCAACCAGGTGGAACCAGCTGGAACGGCTTGACATGCAGTGGCTACAGACTCCTCAACATCAGCTCAAGCAGTCACACAATCTGAATTAATATGAATGGATTCAGTTCCAAATAAGTAGAAGGCCCAGTGGTGGATTAAAAAAAATAGTGGAGTACAGGGAGGGACTGGGTTGATTTGCATTGGCATTTATTTAACACAGACAATGGAAAATAATGAGAATCAGATGGTCTCAATCCCAGAGCATTTCCCACATTATTCCTCAATGTAGTCTCACCCATTTTCCAGAACAGCTGGAGCTGAGAAACTCTCACATGCTCCACTGCATTGCCCAAGGACAGAATATTGGAGAAAGGCCAATGATTGTGCATTTTGTCCTACAGGGCTTTTCAACATTATCAGATAATTCTCATTCAGCAAAGTTTAACAGAAGTATCCTGTTTGCAGGCCTAGGCCATTTATTGTCTCCTGCTGCAGACAGCTCTGTTATGAGTGACAAACGGTAACTTATTTGCCTTTTCAATAAATATTTATAGTTGCCTGATATCTATTCTGTTCCAGATCAAGTGCTAATTACAGTAGGACCCCCGTATCCACTGATTCATTAACCACTGATTCAGTTATCTATGGTTGGCAGAGGAAAAAAATTAAATAAGTAATTCATCAGCCGCAAAGCAAGCTACTGTCATAAAACAGCAGTTGTAAAGCAAGCTACTGTCAAAAACAGCAGCTGTAAACCAAGCTTACTGTCATAAAAAAGCATCTGCAAAGCAAACTACTGCTACAAAACAGCAGTTTGGGTTTTGTTTTTTTTGGCATTCTCTTTTATTCTTGGTTTTCGTTATCCACGAGAAGGCCTGGAACCAATCCTCCATGGATACTGGGGTCCTACTGTACTGCTTTAATTGAATTAATTTTTATTCGATTGCAAACTAGAAAAACAACAGTATTTGTTTATTTCAGTATAAATAGTGCAAAAAAGGAAAGACGTCAATTGCTACCTATTGTAAAGTTTCAAAGTTGGAGTGTGTTTCTGATCCCATGGCAATTCCAAAGTACTTGTGAATTAGCAGCACCTTTAAGATGATAGATGCGGTTGTCCTTGCAATTAGTGTTTCATGTGCATTTCTTACATTTCCTGACACATACCCCACTAAGAGCTCCAGTGTTTCTCCACCCCAGCCCCAAACTCAGATCAAACGATTGATAACCAACGGGCATAAGTTCCCTGTGATGGCCAGCCCATTAAGGTGAACAAGTCAATACCAATCTGAAATTCAGGCTATACTCAGCCAGTTCCCTTCTCTATGCCACTTTCCTGGAGACAGGGCAGGGGAATGGTAACCGTTTCACCTTTGTCTTCATGTTACCAAATTCCTGTGTGAATGTACAAGAAAGACAAATGTAGAATAGCATAGCATAGGGCAGACAGAGTGCTTTTCTTTTGACCAACCACAACAGTGCCTGTCGTTTTGTTTCATTACAAAACAATTCATAAGCTTACAAAATGAAGAAACAGCATTTCGTTTTTCATAAGGCGCCCATCCCCAATTTCAACGGCTACTGTTTTTGATTCTTGGCATCACTGACCAAAAAAACAACACGGGGGGGGTGCGCACATAGTAAGTGACTGGAACTCAACAACATTAAAATTCTTTTGAGGGCAATGCTTTGGAAGGCTTATACCACAAATCTATTTCTGTGTGGGTTCTGCAACAAAATGTTTGCTTAGGAGGAGGTCTAAAATTCTGATGTCTGAGGGTTAAGAGAAAGTATTGAAGCAGAGCAGCAAATGTTCCTAAGGAAAACACTGGTTTGCGCTAGGAGAAAAGTGCAGGTACCTTTTGCCCGTTATTGTGGAAACAATTACCTGCTGTTATGCCAAATCACCACTCAGTATTATTTCTCGTTTGTATAAATAGAGTAAATGCTGCATTTCTGAGAGAACAAAATCAAACCGAGGAGTAGGCTAAGGTTATACAGTATCTAGATGGAGGACCTCTACAGTTAATATTCAAAATGCCCTGGACAGCTATTATTTCCATTTTCTTTGACAGACTTTTCTCCTGGAGTTGGGCAGTGGGGGGGGGGGTAGACCGAATATGGTAAAACTCAAAAGAAAAGAAAACACCATGTGCGAGATGTGAAAATGGCACAGCAAATGCCTCGCTAGAAGTCTATTTGAGCATGAAGATTAAATGCTCTCTCCAACAGGCTTATTTTAAAAAATCACCTTTTTTTCTTCCACGTTGTCAGAGAGAAAGATAGTTTGAGAATGGAACAATGGCACAAGAATGGGAGGCAATTATGACGATCAGTCTCACCCAGAAACAGGATTTCAGAACAAAACTGGGCCAGTAACAGAGCTCTGCTAAAGAGCAGGATCTTCAGACCAGCTCAAGTGCTGTTTACCTTACTCATTTAAACTATGTAGAACTAGAGATACTGTACACGTGTTGTATTTGCAGGAAAGTAAACCATGTTCAAAATCTTCAATGGCTGAGCCAGATGAAGTTTTCTGACAATTATTAAGGAGTTTTTGCTGAGTTGTTTAAGCTGCAAACTTAGGACTGTTTTTTTTAAATCAAATCTAATGGAATGCACTTCCGAGTTGGCATAGTATAATGGAATATTGGGGATGGGGGGGCTCCAATAGAGTCCAATCCCCATAGAGTCCAATCCCCTGCTTGTCTCAGGCATCCAAATCAAAGGATATCCAACAGATGGCTGATTAATTTTTCTCTTGAGTGGCTCCCAAGTTGGAGTGCTGACCACCTCCTGAGGTAACTGGTTCCATTGTTGTAGTGCTCTGACATTTAAGAAGTTTTTTCCTAATATTCAACTGAAATCTTGCTTCTTGTGATTTGAGCCAATTATTATGTGTCCTGCACTCTGGGATGATTGAAAACAGACCTGCTTCCTCCTCTATATGATTACCTTCCAAGTATTTGAAAAATGCTATCACGTTTCTTCTTTTCACAAGGCTAAGCATGCCCAGTTCTTTCAGTCTTTGCTAACAGGGTTTAGTTTCCAGTCTCCTGATCATCCTTGTTGCCCTCCTCTGAACTTGGTCTAGTTAGCCAGCACCCTTCTTCAAGTGCAGAACCCAGAACTGTACACAGTATTAATAATGCCTAACCAGTCCTGAATAAAGGACTGGTTTGGTTTCTCTCTCTCTCTCTCTCTCTCTCTCTCTCTCTCTCTCTCTCTGTGTGTGTGTGTGTGTTGTTGTTGTTGTTTTTTAATCTGCAGCTACACGGTTCAGCTTGTGATCTACAGGAATTCCATGGTCCTTCCTGCTTGTAGTATTATGTGTCATCTCCAGGCTTAAAACCGGGGTACTTCAAGGACCAGATGCAAGGGAGTGATATCAGGGTATCTAGTCTTGTGAGCTACCAGACAGATTTTGTGGGGTCACTGTGAGATACAGGAAACTGGACTAGATGGGCCTTTGGCCTGATCCAGCATGGCTCTTCTTATGTTCTTATGTTCTTATGTACTCAGTCAATAATTTCCCATCTTGAATTTGGTGTTTCCCCTCCCCACCCCACTAGATGTAGAACTTTGCACCTATCCCCATACATTTCCATTCTGTTGATTTCAGCCCAGTGCTCATGTCTGTTGAGATCTTTTTGGATTTTGTTTCTGTCTTCTAGGGTATTTATTTAAAATATTTTTACTCCAACTTTCTCTTTAAAAAGGAGTACAGAATTATCTCATGACTAATACGGAACCTCATATTTGGTTTCCACTTATGGAAAAGGTAATGCCTCAATTACACTAAATGGTTCTAGTAAAAAGCAGGCCTTGAATAGTGGTAGCTGATCAGATTTTTCATTAAAAATCCCCACATATAATGAAGCTTCACTGTTCTGCACTGTGCACGTACATCTCAGTGTTGTCTCATTTCCTCTTGGTCCTTTCCCTGATAGTGTCTTATATCTGAGAGGAAATCTGGTTACCAGAACCATTATGCTGTCTAGATAGCAAATGCTATTGTACGTACCACTTAAAACAGGAGCGTTTTCCCTTTAATCTCTTCCCCTTCTAAGCATCTTGTTATGTTTGAAGATGCTGGATAGAAGAAAACCGTTGTCCTAGTTTAGGATGTCTTTGCATGAGTACACTACACATACATATACCATTCAAAGAGTTGACTGGATTGTAATGGGATCTGTGATGTTGGTGCATGTAGGTAAAGGAGGAATGGGCAACTACTGGCCCTGTACTGCAAGTCCCCCCCCATCTATTGCCGTTGGCCATGCTGGCAAGGATATTAATGTTTCTTCATCTTGTACAGTGACAACATGCATGAAAGATTGGGAGCTCTTATAGCCAGAATATAAGAAAATGACACTAGAGACGGCTTTTCTTATAGTTAATCGTATGTCATGACACGAAGAAAAATTGCTTTTTCTATCCAACAACTGGATGTTCAGCAATATCATTGTCTGTGTTCAGGAGTGTGCAGGAGAGTACTAGAGCAGTGTACAGCACCACTGAGTCTTCCCAGCTGGACAGGAAGGGAAGCAAAGGAACAGGAAGGGAAGTTGATGGGTGAGTTCCATTTTCTGCACGGGCAGCACTACTGATTTTGGGTAGTATAGTTTCCTGGCAGCAGCGGCGGCCCATGGAGGGCAGTGGAAGCCACATAAATGGGCTGGTAGTACATATGGCCTATGGGCTCTCTATAGTGCATTTTTGCATGCTGTTTTTAGTTACCATGGACATAGACTGACAGCCAGTGTGGAAAAATGGATAGATTGTTGGACCTGGGTTCAAATCCCTGCTGAGCCAATGGAGGTGTGGCAATTAAACCAGCCCATGCATGTATTGTGTATCTCAGAAAACCTAATAGGATCAACTGAAGTTGGAAGTGACTTGATGGCATGTAATAACACCAAATGTCAACTCATAGAATTGCATCACTGGAATAGATAGATTCCCAACTTCTCTGGAAGGTCTTGGAAAACTTGCAAAAGGGGCATAACCAATTTTTTTTAAAAAGCCCAGTGGCCGTGGGGACAAGATTTTTGGAAACACTTGAAATTTAAAGAGCATTTTTAAGGACGTGTGATAGAGCCCTAAGGGTCTTAATCTGGCCCTGGTCCCATAGGAATGGCCAGTTCACAGAACAAGCAGCAAAAACAGAGTGAATATAATTCGACCAAAGCTTGGGAAATTCCCTTCTTTCCTCCGTTTTCTCTCTCTCTCAGTATCCAGAATCTCCCAGTAATTCCTACTGGGAAGCATCCAAGAATAAATAGGTAAATGAAACAAAGAGCAAAACAAAGCAGAACACTTTTTTCTTGGACCACTAAAGTATTAAAAACAGATGAGTTTTCCAATCCAACAGGACATTTTTTTTCCAGTCTGGGCACTGCAGAGATGGAGGTGGTGGATATGGAGAAAAAGAGATGTCCAAATTTCACCCTGAATGGAGCTGAGTTCAACAAAGGCTGAAATATACTGGTAAGCGAGCCAAATAGGGACAGTTTAGCATGATTGCAGTTTGGTTCATGGCTTATTTTACACTTCAGATTAGGTGATCACACTGAGACTGTGCATTATTTTGCTGCCAATGCCCACATTGGACACTCAAGCTAATGTGGTTTGATCTGCACCACAGTCCACCTTCCTTTGCGCTCACCCTCTGCTGACCCCCAGCTCTTATTTTATGGTTCACTGTAAAGCTGGCAAGGCTGTTTAAATTGCTGCATGGAAAACAAAGAGCTTCCCAAGTTCTCCATAACACACTTACTATAAAAACATAATAGTCTGTACTTAATGGGAGGTGCCTCTATTTTATATCATTTTTGTCTGTTCAGAGTTGATCTAATGCTATACTGATGCATAAATGCAGTGATATGTGATCTAGTGCTAAACTCAGTAGCTTGTTTTTTTTTTTTAAATGAAATATATACTCCAGGGCGACTACGGAGAAAGATCATTGGTGTGGATGCTCCTTCTCTCCAAAACTTCACCAGAAAGTGTGTGTGTGTGTGTGTGTGTGTGTGTGTGTGTGTGTGTGCGTGTGTGTGTGCGTGTGTGTGTGTGTGTGTGCGTGTGCGTGTGTGTGCGTGTTGTGTCGTTACAGTCGTGACCAACTCTTCATGGCCCCATGTCCATGGAGTTTTCTTGGCAGGAATACTGGAGTGATTTGCCAGTTCCTACTCCAGGCGCCTACAGCACCTGGTATTCCCTGGTGGTCGCCCATCCAAGTACTAACCAGGCCCTACCCTGCTTAGCTTTCGAAATCAGGTGAGATCGGATGTGCTTAGAGCATCTAGGCAGTTTACCAGAATACCACCATCAAAAATGTCCTCTGTCTTTTCAGAGGACTAAACAAATGAACAATCACCTGATAGAAAGTCCATTCAAATTGTTCTGTCGAAGCCCCCAGTGACAGAGTAAAAAAACCTCGGGGGGGGGGGAGGGAAGGGTCAGAGTGATTTGAGTTGGTCTGAGTGTCATCTAGTCAATAAAAGAGTAATGTAACTTTATCTGTTCTATATCTGCAACAAATCCCAAAGTATTTGCATGTAGTCACAGTCTGAGACACATGTCACAGGCTTGGAATATGTTTCACGTTTCACCTCCTGGAATGCAGAGTCAGTTGCCTTTCGCCATCTAGAAAGAATCACTTAATATAGTCTTCTCTTGCTGGTATTTGGCTGGGAGGAGCTGGCCACAAAAGCACATGGCTGAGAGGGCTCCCACAACATTTGGGAGGGCAAGCAAAGGAAACTAGCTTCATGTGTACTTTTAAAAGCTTCATAAAATAGCATTTAAGTATTCAGGTTTTCAGTATTGATGCATAATAAAAAATTAGATGTGCATATATTTTAAAAAGCTTCTTGTTTTCTTTCCATATATTTATTTTCACTGTAAGGAATTCTCAGAAATGAAATTAACTGGATTCACCCATTAATAATGTTAACTTACATCATTATGCCTTTTCTTTATATTCACTTGAATTCTTTTATGGTCGGGTGAGGTTAAGGGGGAATTTGGTAGCCTCAAAAAATTTTCCATACCTTAATTATTACTAAAATGTGCTTCCATGTCTCCATAAGTCAGTTTAAAGCACCTAATTAAGTTATCATGGGAAATGGACTGTGGAGATCATTCATCCCCTGTTCTCTATTTTGCTCTCTTTTCCTTTTCAAAAATATTGCCAGCAAACTGGAGAGGAAAATGCACAAAAACACAAGTGTCATGCTGAGAGTGAGAGAGGCATCCTATGCAGTCTTATCTTCATAGAGGGAGAACCTCTAAACCCATGGTTCTCAACCTGTGGGTCCCCAGATGTTCCTGGATTGCAACTCCCAGAAATCCCTTCCAGCACAATGAGGGGTGGAGGCTTCTGGGAGTTGCAGTCCAGGAACATCTGGGGACCCACAGGTTGAGAACCACTGCTCTAAACTACTGTGATTGGACAGGCTCCCTTTCATTCTCCTTAGGGGGGCCCACCTAGTGCACAAATGGATCTCCAACCCTGCCTTATACATGGCCTCCAGCTGTGGCTTGTTCCTCTCCAAGCTGCTAATCTTCTCAAGGCCAGAGTCTGCCTAATTTGGCACCTGCAAAAGAACACCCCCCCACACACACACACTATAGTGGACCTGTCCTTCATGCTTCCATTCACCATTGCAACCTACAAGCCAAGCAGTCTGTCACTTTCTTTGCCATCCAAGTATGCCTGGCCAGGCTCCCAGGTCACTTTTAACACTTTATTTTATAGCACTTGGATGAGTGAAGCTCTCACTGCATTTTAATTTTCAGCTTCTAATGCATCACGGAGGTGTTTAGGCCACTGAATCCATATGTGTCCCTGCGGGACACGAAATCCAATCAAGGTAAGCATTACAAAATGATTCAGTCTCCTCAAGAAGAGAGTGAACACAGGAGGTGTGAGGTTATTATATCCTGCCATACGGCATTGCTAACTTGGAGGCAGGCACTTGCATTGTCACAATCTGCAGAAAAACCACTGTACAAACTCAAGAGCAGCTGCAATCCGAAGTACACCAAAGTCATTTATCTGGAGTCAATCTGCGACTTCCTCAATTCTTCAGATCTCTCCTTTTTCCTTTCCTTTCAGCCCATATTTAAATTATAGCTCTCCCTTGGTGTCTGTTTCTCCTCCTCCACACTCTGATAAGTGACACATTCTCAAGGTTGGAGAAAAATGCCAACCAAGTCCAGACACCTGGGGTGAGTAGGTTGGGTAGTTGGGGTTTGGTGTTTCTTTTTAAAGCCCCTGAATTGATTTGTGCTTCATCAGATGGCAGGTGTAAAACTTGTGCTCCATTTTGGCAGTTTGTCCCCATCTTTAGTGTTTGCGCATCCCTTTCGTCTACTTTTTTGCCAAATCTACAGCAACTTCAGCTCTAATTCCTCCTCCTCCGCCGCCTCCTCCTTTCAACTGAAGGAGGTTTTTAGTGTTTGATCCCTGCCAGTCAGGAATCACATGCTGATGACACAATATCATAACTACCTCGTTTTGTGTCTACATAACAGGGAATCAATTGAAGTCTCCCACTGCCTTCTCATGGAAAAAGTTGGGGAGTGGATAAAGGGACACAAAGTATCCTTTCCCTCTCTCTCAAAAAGCAGAACTGGACCCTCTGGGATCTCCATATGAAGACAAAATAGCAAACTTGTTGGGAGATAAAGCTCTGAGGCTGAAGTCTGGTGCTCCAATATTCAGGCTCTTGCACAGCATTTGGATTTGGTGGTTGCTTTCTCATCAGCTACAAAATGAGAGTTGTATCCTATGTATGTGCATCCTCGGTGCAGCTGAACTCCTTGTGCCTTATGTTTGTCTATGTCTTCATCAGCAATACTAAGTTTTCACTTGTGTCAAGTGCTTCCAGGCAGCAGACTCCTGAGGGATGCTGAAAGACGTATCTCCAGTGTAAATCTGTTCAGTGTTTAATAATTTTGGTCCTGTGATTTAATTATAAACATTACCACAATCTTGTTTCCTTATTGAGATTCCACCATGACAATGATTGTGCCTTGGAAAACTGACATAGAGGCAGGGGCAGTTACTATTTGGGGGGCGGGGAGCTATGCTTGCTGTCTGACCCAATGGACATGCTGACTAAGACGGTTACTTCACGTCCTTCCTTGTTCCATGACTAGTTTTGTACCGTGATAGCATTGGTCACAATCATGTGGTTTTGTCCCTGTTTAGTCCCAGTTTCGGTTTTCTCACAGTCATGATAATTGTCTTGTGACAACTGTTACTTCACAGTCTTGTTCCGTGACAAATGCTGAATTTGCCTTGCTTTCTTAACCCCTTTTTAAAAGATTGTAAATTAAAAATTTTCAATATTTCGATTTACTGGTCTTCTGGGATTTACACGTCAATGCAACAGAATGTTCAGTACTTTCTTTAATAAACATTTGCGCTGCATATTGTTTCCCATAGGGAAACTAATGTCAAATCTTGCTTCAGCCATTGACCAATAGGTGGACACTGGTTGTTGTGTGACAGTTGTTACCACACGGTCCCTTGTCTCAGAACAGGAACTGGGAACAAACAGTGACAAGAGAATACCCCAACCCAGCACCAGGTACAGTATTGTCATTTGTCACGCTCTGATCCCACTCCGGGGGTGTGGTCGAGACAAATTTCAGCTGTTGCGTGATGGACGTGAAGTAAGTTTTTTTTGTACTGGTCTGAAGTGCAACACTTACAGAGACAAAATGGACGTGAAGTAACTGCCTAAGAGTTCATCAGAGTTATGCTCCGAGGAGTACTTTGCCAAATTCTGGGCTGAAAGGAAGTCAGTAACTGCAATTAGCTTTACACAAGCAAGCATGTAGTCACTCTTTGAAGAAAATTGTGTGTCAGTCCCGGCCACCAATTTGAACTCTCGTAGAATACATCAGCTTAATTGCTGTATGCCAGTTAAGAGACTACTAGCAATTGATTAAAATTATCAGTTTTGTGGTTGAGCCCGGGTGGCGGGGGGGGGGGAAACCACAAGGGTGACCCTCTGTTATCAGCCTGCACCTCCCAGCAGCCTGAGCCAGAAGAACAAGAAGAACTCAAGGTGATGGATGATGGGACTTATAGTCCAACAGCATTTGAAAGTCCAACATGTTCCCTGTCTCTAATTTGGAGAAGATTTTGAGGTGCACACACAACATGAACCCTTTGTATCCTTTAAAAATAGAACCTCAGTGATTCTGTGGACCACTTTAACATTGTCTCTCTTAAAATTGAAAACACAGTAGGCAGTCTTTTTAAGCAGCATCTCTTATGATGATATATGAGGCAGGGGGAGGGTTAGATTTGTGCACAAATACAATATGCATTTCATTGCATAACAGGATTATGAGAAAAGAGGCAGCCACATTTTCAAGATCTGCGAGCTTGATTCTATTCCAAGACATATGTAATGCATGGCTTCCATTTGTTTTAATGGGAATCAGTCGGCTATGAATTTTCACAGATGTTCGCTCCAGTGCTTCGGGCAAAATGACTTGGCAGATTTGCTTTGACAGCAGAGAGACCTTTGGGTAGGACCCCTACAGATCCATCAAGTGCAACCAAAGGCATAGGATGAGGAACATAAAGCAAAGCAAAGTGTTCTGCTTATATACCGTCCCATACCACATCAAGTAGTCCCAAGGCAGTTTACATTTTAATTACAATATGCAGGCTACACATTACAAGAGGTGGGTCTTGTTGCAAGCTTTCTGGGCAAAAGGCAAACGCTTCAGTGGTTCCTGTTGTCACCATAATTCAACATCACCAGGAGCTGATCTGGATGCCGTGTAAACACTGGAGAGAATCCAAAAGTGCCCATCTCTGAACAGAAGGAACTCTCCTTTTCATGGCAGGAATCTTTTGTTCTCACCAGGGGCCTAGATCCTGACAGAGAGGGCTTCTGTTGATGCAAGTGTGGAAGAGGCTATTTTAGCCAGTTAACCTTTCCCCCAGTGTCAACTCCCACATTGTACTGGAGAGGAAACTCTCTAGAAAAGAATTTGTGAAAGGAAGAGTGCACTGAGATGGGGAGTGTTACAGGATGAAGTATACGGTATTACGTTGAACTCTCTGGTGGAACAGTGAGTCATGGAGTTCTATCATTATTTCAGGACTAAAGTAAGTCCCACTGATTTCACAGGATCTGGTTTAGGCACTGTATATATCCAGTTTGGATCCCTCCTCCTCTCCTCTCTGTCTGCACAATATTATCACAACAACCCACCAACAACCAAGTCTGAAGCTAGGCTCCACCTTTAAAGCTCCAATCTTCTGCAGTTTCACTTGAGAAACAACTCGATGCTTCAAGTAAATCTGCATAGTTTGATGGCAGCATATGTAGATAATTGTAAGGTCTAGTTTAACAGCATAGTTCACATTGAAATTATTGCAGACTGTATTTTTTTAAGCTTCCCAGTTTCAAATGCTGTATCAGCAGAATCCCATTCCCTGAGATGTCATGAAAACAGGAGGCCCGGGAGCCACCAGTGGGCTATCACAGGAGGAAATTCTAATCACAGGGTAGACAAGCTTTAGCACAGAGGAGGGAACTGTTCCAGCTGATGGTGGAAACAGGAAGAAAGCCCATTATTCTTTCTTTGCTAGACACTGCATGACATGCATGCATCCTCTCTTTCTCTAGTCTTCTGACTTCACTCTTATTTGAGCAGCAGTGGCCACAGTCGCAAGGCAGGAGGGTGTCCTCAAAGCTGCACAAGTACAGGATATGGTCAAGTGCCTTAGCACTGAGCTAGTGAGTTCTGATGCCAGGTGGGAGTGGGTCAAGATGGACATACAAAAAACAGTCTTTTCTCTTTCTGTAGTGTCTCTTGGCTTGAGATCAGTCTGCCTTCTTTGGCACCCAGTTCAGCAAAGCAGTCTGTGAAGCTTCAGCCAGTGACCTGAGTTCTTGCCTTATGGTTACTTCACATCCATTCTCGTCCCAGGAGGAAGTTTGTTGCATGTTGATGTCGGTCGCAGTAACGTGGTCTTCTTGCGGTTCTGTCCCTGTTCCCGTGTAGGCACAGGCGTGATGGATGATACCGGCATGACTGTTTCCGCACAGCCTCATTCCGTGATGAGATGTGAAATTCCATGCCTTTGTTCTCCTTTTTTTCGGCTGGACCTTCCGTTTTTCGATGTTTCTATTCTCCGAAGCCTTGCCTTCAATGCGTTATGGAGCTAAGTTTGAGGCATTTGTCTTTTAATCTCTCTGCACTGCATTGCTGACTCCATAGGGAATGTACTGGCGAATGGCACTTCACACTCCTGCCACTAGATGGAGAATGGCATGTTGCGGGAGGAGACTGACCTCACGGGCTCTCGTATTGGAACGAGAAGTGACATGATGAGATTCCCGAGGCCAGGGAGGGGAATCTCTCATCCTGCGTAAATCGCAGTTCAGGGGGCATGGTCGGGATGAACTCCCCATGTCCCGCAATGGACGTGCGGTTAGATTACTTCATACCGGTCCCCAGCGGGAACGTGAACAGTGATGAGATGGACGTGAAGTATCATAGATTGCTTTATAATAACAGAGATCTTTTGCTTATCTGTGTGTGCCTTAACATTGTCTCTTGTGCATTGCCTATTATGCTGTACAGTTGCTTGGGTTATGATTCTTAATACCTGGTAATAGGATTAGTGTTGGTTTTGGTACTATGCTTCCCCTTCCCCCACCTCTCCTTTCTCTCTCGTTCTGAAAGTGCTTCCAGACAGAAGCTCTTGGAATTAACAATTGAAAGCTCTCCCAGTTCTTTTCCCTAAATGATCCCATCTCACTCCACACCAATTGGTAAGAAAAGAGATGGATAGAAGTTGTAGGGGGTATGATCTGTTTCAGACAAATTAATGGATACAAAGCCACGTATGTAATTTAAAAACAATGAACTAAATATATATGACATTCAAAAATCTCTAGTCAATGATAATATGTGGACAAACATGCATATATATAGTAGGAAAAGTGAAGATATTAACTAATATAGATGGGAAATGTGTTCCCCCCCTTAAAAAAGCTGTATATGTGGGCAAGAGAAAACTGTGATAGAAACAAAAGATGGGACAAGATTGCAGGTGGGATATCAAGAAGCACACCCAAATCACAACTGAGCATTTTACATATCCCTAATGGAATGACATACACCTTAATCCGGTAAAGAAGTCTGGGCATATCAGGGAAGTTGAGAGGAACACATGCAAGTGTCCAGGCTGTGTTATGATCAAAGCTGAGATACCAGACTAAAGAAGCTGCAACTACACTGGCAAGCTGAATTGGACCAATTTGGCTTTGATGCAGCTTAATTTCCAGCCTGACCCTATTTGGATTAGATGTTTACACTGAGACTAAAGATTGTTTTGATGGCATTGTCCACACTGGCCCCTTCATAAGAAGCACTTCAGTCTGAGCCAAAGCCCACAGCCCAGCTTCCTTCGATCCTGCCCTCTACTGATTCCCAGCTCTCCTTTTATGGTCCCTTGTGAAAGCCAGCAGTAGATAGTTTTCTTGCCTCCTTCAGAGGAGCTTTGCCTGGGAGGATCTGGTAGGGTAGGGTGATGACCCTGGGAAAAGGCGGTCTGACAAGTATGTGGTTCCCTATGGTAAGTCCATTCAAAATGAAACAAGCTGAGACTTCCAGGTCAGAAGGCACTGTGCAAGAAGAAAAGATGAATACAGATAGTACCACCACTAATGAAAAAAGTGAATTAAAGCCAAAAAGATGTCTTGTGGCTGATAAGCACAGAGCCAGAAGTCCAGCCCACTCCAGTGTCATAAAACATATATAATTGGGCATAGAGCGTAAGAGGTATGGCTCAAGGTGACCTCAAAATCATAGCAGAAAAAAATGGAGCATTTAAGTATTGTAAGGCCATGAATGGCCACATGAACACATATTGGAACATGACATTTTCCTTCAGATGATTAAAAAATATCACAATATTGAAATGATAAACAAAAGATATAGTGTAGCTCGGTGACTTTTAATGTAGTACAAGAAGGCAGTGGCTATAACGTAAAGTCTGACCAGTTAATATAAATAAGACTTCATAAAAAGCCTATCCACTTAACCATCATTCAAGTCTATGCTCTGTCTACAGTGGGTCAAGAAGAAGCAATTGAACGCTATTGTGCAATTGCCCAGAAGTAATTGGTCACTCAGCAAAACAGGATATGCTGAGTCTTGAATGACTGGAATCCAATGAAGGAAATAAAAAAAGAAGCAAACATTGTTGGAGAATTTGTCCTTGAGGTCGGAAGAGAGCCAACAATTTCTTCATTTCAAATGTATGTTTTAAGCAATCAAGCAGACAATTGTGCTTGTGGACATAATTAGAGGACTAATATAGAAATCAAATAGACTATATATTTGGAAGCTGAAAGTGAAGCACCTCTGTTTTCTTTGCTGAACTGCAATGTAGACCATGAACTACTAATATTAAAAATTAGAGTAAAGCTGAAGAACACTAAAACGATTGTTGGCTGAAACCACATTGCTTTAAGTTACACTGTAGAAGGCTAATCAGCAACAGCAATTTTTCAGAAATACGTAAAAGGTTTTTGATCCCTCTCTCCCCCTCCGTATCTGAAGATCCCGTAGTTCCAGTGTGATTTCTTTCACTGTGGGGATTCTGTTGGAGGCCACAAGGTCAGAGGGAAGGTCTTGAATTTCCAAAGAGTGTTTCCATTGGTATGATTTTAAAGCTAAAAGGAAGAGCTGTGCCATCACAACATTCAATTGTATTCTGGACAAAAAGAGACTGTTAGGACTGAAGATGGAGAAATGGTTTTCATTTGCTGGAAATGTCAGACAGGAATGTGCTTTATTTCCCTTTCCGCAGATGACCGATTGGAAAAGAGAAATGACTTGAAATGGCTACTGATAAAAATGAAAAAAGAAAAGGGGAAAAACAAGAAACATATTAAGAAGATCACGATCATGGAAGAACTACATTGTCTCATTGCTGACAATGAAGAAATCAATATTGTTAATATTTTTTTCAGTACCTCGGTTCAATCCTTAATCCCAATGGAAATTATGGCCAAGACATCTGAAAAAGACTGAATCTTGGAAAGAAAACAATGGAAGAAACATGAAAGGACCTTCTCAGCTGCTGCACCTAGACACTGGAACTCCCTCCCACTAGAGGCCAGGACTGCCTCATCTCTGTTGTCTTTCCAGAAACAGGCAAAGACCTTTCTCTTCAGGCAAGCTTTCCATGAATGATGGACTACCTATTAGGTGGCTTTTATATGAATCTATCATACAAGAACACATAGACTTTGTGTTTATAGACTTTGTGATTGCATTGACACCATGTTCTCAATGTTAGTTTCCCTCACTCATAACTTTACATGGAGTTTTATTCTCTGTTTAACTACGCATGTTCTCTGGTAGCTTTAATGTAATGCTGTCTTTTGATGGTCTTGGATGCTGTAGTTCTCAATACTTGAATATGTCTTAATTGTACTGGACAGTATCTTATCCCTCATTACTGTAAGCCACCTTGGGTCCTTTTCAAGGAGGAAGGTGGGGTAAAAATACCCTAAAACAAGCAAACAAGCAAGCAAGCAAGCAAACAAACAAGCAAACAAACAAGCAAAAGGTGATGCTAGAGACAAGATCATACATATAGTGAAATCCTCAGTTTCTATGTCTATTGATAGGAAAGCTAGACACTGATAGATTCAGTCAATATTTGATGTTTGAGAAGACCTTTAAGAGATACCATGGACTGCCAGAAAGACAAAGCAGGTTCTAGATCAAGTCAAGCCTTGACTTGACATTGAAATGACTAAATATAGACTGTTGTACTTTGGGTGCGTCACAAGTATACAACACTTGCTGGAAGAAGAAGAGAAAGACTGAACATGAGATGGATTGACTCAGTAAATCAATCTAGAGCCTTGACTTTGCAAGCTCTGAGCAGCGGTTTTAATGACAGGCCCTTTTGGAAGTCATTACAGTAGTACCCCCATATCCACTGATTCATTATCCACTGATTCAGTTATTCACGGTTTGCAGGAAAAAATTAAAAAATAATTCAGCAGTTGCACATCAAGCTACTGTCACAGACAGCAGCTGTAAAGCAAACTGCTTTCATAAAACAACAGTGTAAAGCAAGCTACTGTCACAAACAGCAGCCAGAAAGCAAGCTACTATCTCAAAACTGCAGCCAGAAAGCAAGGTACTATCATGAAACAGTTTTGGGGGAGATTTTGGCATTCTCTCTTATCCATGGATTTCATTATCCACGGGTAGGCCTGGAACCAATCCCCAGCAGATACCGGAGTCCTACTGTAATTTGTAGGGTCACCATAACCCAGAAACATCTTGACGATACATACAACATACCTGTACCTCAGTATGCTCCCACTGAATATCCAAGTATGTGTAGCTATCTTTGCATACTTCAATATGTATTACACATATTATCTCTTTTTGGAGCCCTATGCTGGAAATGGAAGGCATTGCTACATTCCTATTCCATCAGTATTTTACACACAATCAATCTAAGCTAATGGAATGTCTGCAAAATCCCCTTTAAGTTGATTAAATCATTGCTGTGTCCAGATTTTTCATATTGAGAAAACGCAGGAAGATGCATCTGTGCCAAGTCAATGTGGCTGGCTCTTCGTCTTTGGAAGGGTGCAGCATGACTAATGGCATTCCGGTAATAGGCAAGCTGAGGAACAGATAAAAGCTTGTCCAATGTGAGTAATTTCCAGCAATCATGCTGAATGCTCAGCCACTGTAGCAGTTGCTTCGGACTGTCTTCTGCCACCACAGAAGCTGCATCCATGCAATACGAAATGCAAGTAAACAGTGCAATAGTCTTATCCTGAATAGAGATGGGCACGACTTAGCGGTATTCCCGTTTCCGTTTCTGTTACTCGGTTCCGTTACTCTACGGAAACGGTAACGGGAATTACTCCGCCAGACTTCGAGCTCGAACCGACGAACGAACAATTTTGGTCTGATTTGTCGTGGTCGTTACTTGCATCACGCGATCGCGCGATGCCACGCGGCACAGAAAAAAAGTTTTTAAAAGTTAGAAAACCCGGTTCCCGGCCAAAAAGCAGGCGGAAAAATGCCTGCCGTGCCTCAGGGCACCTACCAGAGGGGTTGTTTCTGGAGGTCCCCGGCCTCCCCCCCATCCCCCGTCCTGGGCTGCTCTGGTGGGATTCGCCACAGGCTCGCAGCCAGCAAAAAGCCCAGTCTCGCCGCCGGCCGCCGCA
>JAHTLZ010003307.1:1233004-1244444 GCA_023846285.1 Phrynocephalus versicolor
CAAAGTATTGAATCCACTGTCAATCACCCCCATCTTTTGTTACCAAGCCCCTTAGCTTGTAGGGAAAGAAACTGGGGCTTCTCAGCCATTTCTTTTGCCCGATATGGACCAGGTTTGTTTGCATTGTGCTTGTGACGATGTCAAGGATTGCAGCCGGATGTGGGGGTTTAATTTTGTCTTTGCCTAATTGACATGTGCTCTTAGGAGCAGGTGCGGGTCTGCCTCCGCAGACACGTGTTTGTTCCCAATTCACACACACACACACGTGTTTGTTTTCTTTTCTGTGTCCTCTACAATGGAGGACTCTCACTAGCTGCATTCAGACTGATGAAGCTATTTGGATGAGCAGCAAAACATTTTTATCTCTCAAGGAAAAGAAGTCCAGTTGCCATGACTCCACTTACAGATAAACTCACCTGGGCGACTAAAAATCTTCACAGACTTATGGTCATGAATTTATTGTGTTCTTTCAAGATGTAATAGAATCTCAGTAAGTATAATTTCAGGCCACAGTGTTGCAAGTACTGAGAGAGTTAAATTAGGGATTAATTTAGGTCTCAGTCTACATGTCATGAATCCATGGGCATATTGGCAGGTAGATAATCAATTAATGAATAACCAAGTATATATTTGAATGCTAAATAAATTTATCATGCTTCTGATGGTACTGGTGAGTAGTAGTAGTAGTAGTAGTAGTATGGCTTATGGCAACCCTTTTCAAGGTTTTCTAAGTAGAGAGTAGGGCTGTTTGTTTTGAAAGCAGTAGCTTCCAAAACGACCCACACAAACCCAGGTGCTGTTTGGAAGCCTCTGAAACACAAGCAGCCAATCCCTTACCTTGCTCTGCTCCCACTCGGGGCTGAGCAAAAATGAGGAAGAAGTCTCCTGACGTGAATTTCTCCGCATCAGGGAGAATAACAGATAAAGGCGGTTACTTCACGTCCTACTTTGTTCTGCGATTACGTTCGTTCCGTGACAGTGTTATTCGCGATCACGTGGTTTTGTCCCTGTTCAATCCCTGTTTTCGTTTACCCACAGGTGTGATTACTTGTCTCGTGACAACTGTTACTTCACGTCCTTGTTTCGTGACAACTACTGGATTTCCCTGGCTTCATTTAGCCTTTTAAAAAATTGTCAGGCTTCTGTTTTTTGATATTTCGAATCCCTGCTCTGGGCGCGCGGACTGTCTCAGTAAGTGTGGCAGGAGGAGCCGGGGGAGTCCTCACCCTGGGGGGCGGGGGGCGGCCGCAGCGGCATGGGTGGTGGGTGAAACACCCTCACCCTGAACTCAGCAGGCGAGTAGGCAAGGAGAGCTCAGCCCTGCCTCCGGGACACGAGAAGAACGGACCTACACCTGACAGTGGCTCTCCACCTGTCCCTTCAAGAGCCGCCTTCTCCTGCAGGGGCAGGTGGGCAGCTGAGCCTGGCCTGGCGCAGGAGTTCCAGTCAGCTTTCTCGGTTGTCGGAGTATTCCTAGAGCAAAAGGGGGAAACAGCCATTGCTGTTTCTTCACATCCTTTGTCTCAGAACAGGAACTGGGAACAAAGAGTGACAACAGAATTCCCCAGCCCAGGGGCAGGCAACACACTCTGTTCCCGGTTCAGGGGGCATGATCGGAATGAGATTCTGCTGTCACACTATGGACATGAAGTTACCTTTTTTCGTACTGGTCTCAAGTGGGACAGCAAAGAGGGACGAGAGGGATGTGAAGTAACGGCCAATGTCAGAAGACTTCTTCTTGGTTGGAGTTTAGTCTGATGCAACCCTGCATGGCTTGTCTCTTTCTGAGGTGCCCAATGGGGCATTGAACTCTCAGCCACTGGCTCAACAACCAGAAACCTCAGTCACTGAGCTATCCAGGCCATCTATAATTTAGGAATGGATGAAGCTTCCTTGGAGAAGATGCAGCTTAGTAGTATCTCCATCTCTCTCAGGGGGTTTATATATTTTGGGAGCTATTATGATCAGGAAATGGTCAGGAATGCAATCTCTAACTATGTTTTATCCCAGTGCCAGTGTTTACAATTAAATCAGAAGCAGCCGCCTTGAAAGTACAAAAGAACAGTAGCAAAACTCAAGGGAAATTCTGTATGCAAAAATCATCCATGTCCTTTGGCCACAAGATGCCCTGCTCTGAATTACACCCAGCACTCAAATGCTTTGGACAAACATCCAACTTAATCTTTCATCTCAAGGGGACCTGAAAAATAATTGCAGCCATTTTTGCCATGTAAAGATATCATCTGAAGTTCTTTTATGGCTCCCCTCTGCTTGCTGGTTTTATTGATTTCTGTCTATTGATCTCTGTATACATATTGCAGTATTCAGGACAAACAAAAACCATTCCATGTGAGTAAAAATCTTGTAAGTGGTGGATCCAGCTGCTTATCCCCTCCAGGAGAAACATACTTGATTCTGTTTAAAAACAAAGCAAAACACTGGTATCATGGGATTTATTTCTTCTAGCACCCCCCTAAGCCTTTGTTCTTTGCTTGCAGAAATAAATAATAATAATATTAATTGTCTTTCTAGAAGTATCCAGCAAGTGAAGAAGCAAATCAAATCCATAGATGAGGCTTTGGAGCTGGGAAGGGTAAGGGGGTCAACCCTGACCAGTGGAGATTTAGGACTGAGGAGAAACATCATCGGGCTCATCTTCCTTTCTGGCAGCTGGCTGAACTGTTGCCATGGCAACAGTGGCAACTGAACCTGTTGGGTCTTGCACATTTCACATGTTTGAGAAATTGGCGATTGCACTGGTATGCCATTGCGTGGCTTTGATCTGAGGAGCCAAAAATATTTTCTAAGCAGTTTGTTTTGGTGATCCTGTGCATTTGTACTTTGAGCTTGGGTCGGTGAATTGGTTTCAGTGATGGAAGCTGTGTGTTATGTAGCTGAGGAAATAGGAGGGGTTGAAGCAGCAGTGCTGTTCCCCAGAGGATGAATGGAAAACAGATGTAAATAATACATGGAACTTTACACCAATGTTTATACTTCTCAGTTTCTCCACAGAGGCAGCCGTCAAGAAGGAGGCCATTTCCCCAAGAACACAATCATGCCAGGCAATTTTGAGGTACAGTGTATGTATTGATCATGCAGCAGTTCTGTGACTCATTTCCTCTTAAGAGGTAATTGATAGTTGTTCCTTCAACATGACACAAATTAGTTCCTGCCTCCTTTCCCTCTCCTCCTCCCTCCTTATACATCTGCTTAGCAGCAAAACGCTAGACACAGCAACACAGATGTAAATGCCATCCTAAGATGGTGGTGGTGGTGGTGGTGGCGATCACCATCTGAGAACTACAGAGCTGAAACGGACCCTATGGTATCATTGAATCTCTCTCCTGTCAAGCAGGCACAGTAGGGAACTGATCTTCCAACTTCTGGCTGTGCAGCTAGATGCCTAAATCACTGAGCCATGTAGGTGCTGGACTACAAACTAAGATATTTGCGAAATCAAGATCATCTGAGAACTACAGCAGCATGATCCTGAACAAACACATACTCTACTAGCTGTGGGTTTATGCCCTATTAAATTATGCTTACATATTTATTAATTGATGTTTAATGCATGAAAACAATGTTCAAATGTATCTTCCACTCTTGCTCTCTTCCCTCAAGTTTTTTTCTACCAAGAAAGCCCCCATTAAGTTCACTTTTTCTTATTCCCATATCATTACCCATTATCACACTATCCCTTACTGTTATTTTCTTTTAAAAACAAAACCACCCGATCTGTTCCCTTTGCATGATAAGACTGACAATCAGAAAACCATCAAGAACATAAATAATAATGACAATTTGCTACCAAGTCAATTCTGACTTCTGGCAACCCTTTACACTTACAGGGTTTTTAGATACAGGGTACCCAGAAGTGGTTTACTATTCCCTTCTTTTGGGGGCCCACTCTGGGGTTGTGTGAGGACATGGTGGCTCAGCAGGCTAAAGCACTGAAAACTGTTGGCTACGAAGTCGGCAGCTCAGCGGTTCGAATCCTGGGTGCCACACAGCAGAGTGAGTTCCTGCTGTTAACCCCAGCTCCTGCCAACCTAGCAGTTCCAAAGCATGTAAATGCAAGTAGATAAATAGGTACCACCATAAAAAGTGGGGAGGTAAAACAGTGTTTCCTTGCAGCCATGCCAGCCACATGGCCGCAGACTTGCACAACACTGGCTCTTTGGCTTGAATACGGAGATGAGCACCACCCCTAGAGTCAGACACGACTAACACACATGTGCGGTGGGAACCTTTACCTTTACCTAGAGCTATGCACCTTGCCCAAGGCTACACGAGCTGTCCCTTCTCTTGGACAGCACAGTAAGGAACCAAACTCCCATCCTCCTAACTCACTAAGCCATTTAGCTAGCCTATTGAGCACATTAACTGCAGCCAAACCCCACAAATAAATGTTCATAGAAAAGAATGCCAGTGTGATGTCATGGTTACTGCTGGACTGGGTTTACAGTCTCTTTCCTCTAGCCATGAAATTCACTGGGAGACCTTAGGCCAGGACATCTCTCTCACTGTGACCTATCCTGCAGAAATGTTATGAGGTGCAAGTGGTGAAGAATGATCAAGAGCTTGAAATTCTCACCTATATTGATAGAAATCTCCTTCATGGTAGTGCAAAAAAGATGGAGTTTGTATCATTTTTAAAAAGTAACATCACTAAATTTGAGCACACTGTACTATGTATTTAATTAAAAATTAATATTCCTGACTTGATAGCTACATTTATATACGGATGGGTCCAGAAAAGCAGCGCCAGCAAGGAATTCCAGATATGGTGTCCCTCTGTGAGACATGCATTACATATGGGCATCAGTGCTGATGAAACTTTGTGTAGTGTTATATGTCTATGCCTAACAATAAGAGTGAGCACACGTAACATAAATGGGAGCATGACTCATAAATGAGTTTCCTGTACTGAATATTTTAAAATGTTTTTTCGGTTTCCCTGCCATCTGTAATCAAGTTAAAAGTATGAAGCTGTCAGGTACTGAATAAGTAAACAAAAATAAAATCAGCCACCAGTGAGGATCATATATGCAAGTAGTCAGAATCTTTTCTTGCACTTACGGACACTGATGAAAAGTGACAGCTGTTTTTAAGAAGAGGGGGGGGAGTCTTAATTTCCTAACCCACTGTTTCTGAATCATTTTCACGATGCTACAGGGCTCTGTTGTCTGGGCGATACTTGGATTTTAGCAGCCATTTATGATGAAGCTCTTTTGATCATCTCTCGGAAATGTGACAGTGAAAAGAGCTGGGTTGGAAATACAACACAGCAAAACAAAAGGAGCCAACACCTTCTGTACCCCTGCAATGTTTGTTGTTTCCTGACAGGACTTGCATGGATGGTGCTTTCGGTACTAATAAAACACAGTGTTCTCACTCTCACATTATTAAAGTGGTGTAATTGGTTAAAAGGAGATGCTAGTGCTATTGCAACTGCCTCTTGAAATAGAAGAAAAGAGGGAAGGGAAAAAACAGGTAACAAAAACTTCAAGAGGGAACAATAACAATGAGAGGTGGAGGCAAGGGGCTATTAAGATGTCATATAAACAAGGCTACAAATGTTGTAATGATGGCCTCGGAAATTATACATGTTTATACATTTACTTCCCCCATTTTTCCATATTAGAGGCCCACTGGCCACTGTGTTGATCTGCCTAACAATATGTAAAACACAGAACAAGTGATTTCCCCCTACATGTTATCCCTTACACATTGGAGGAAGACGAAATGCATCTCCCAAATGGAAGAAAAGAAGATACGTGTTTAGATAAACTGTGTAAATGGTAGAGTACAGGAACAGACACACGTTTAGAAATAACAAATGCAGTTTAAAGAGAAATATATTCTGTGGCATCACCACAAGGAGAAAACTTTAAACTGGTCACTTGGTCTGATGCCCAGGTGACCTCTGTAAGTAGAACATACAGCCCTTGCCCTAATGCCTGCCTCAGCAGTGCAGGCTCTTAGGCTAAAAGGACAGTGTAAACAAATATCTAAGGTAGGCATGTCCAAACTTCAGCCCTCCTGATATTTTGGACCACAACTCCCAGAATTCTAAGCCTGCATTTCCAATGGCAAAGGACTGTGGGAGTTGTGGTCCAAAACATCTGAAGGGCCAAAGTTTGGACATGCCTGATCTAAGGGAAGACGAAGAAGGCAGATGAGGGGTCCTGCTTGCACAGTAGTTCCATGGTCTCTCTAGCAATAAGGAGTATTTTCAGAACAGACTCTTAGATCATCATAGAAGGAGAGCCACAGAAGTTTTAGAAAAGCCTTTAGCTCTGACATTCAAGGATGGGGTTAATACAAAAGAAAATTTGTCTTGAGAATTTTGTTTAGACATGTGATCCAAAATTAACAATGAATTCCAAATAAATCATCTGAAAATGCTTTAAAATTTTCCTAAACAGACATTTCTTGCTATTTTCAGTAAGCCCAAACATTCCATCCTGGATCAAGTTTATAAGCACTAGGAATTCCTAAAAATGTTTTATGAAAAAGTAATCCTCCTTGGTTGCAATATAAGTTCTTTTTAAGGCAAGAAGGATGACTGCTTGTGAACAGACTGTTGGATCCCAATATATATTAATTTTAGGAAGATCATGAAAGGAAAGTTTCTCTTCTTTCCTTCTGTTTCCAGTCATCTTCCTGTGTGCCAGAAAAAGCATATCCTGAGAAGGAGAACCCCTCCTGATCAATGTAGAAAGTGCATGAGGAGCAGTTATATACACAGAAAGGCCCAACATGTCTATCTCCTCATAGATCTGAGGAAATGGTTTTTTCATCTGTGAAAGTTCAGACTATAATAAATGTGGAAATTGTGTTAGTTCCAAGTCTTCTGTTGAGAAAATCAACCCAAATTTAGAGGACATCTATCCAACTTGAGTTGACTGCTTCCTTTTCTAGAAGTCCCCAAGGACAATTCAGCATTCTTCAGAATGGTCTCTGATGCTCTAGATCAGTGTTTCGCATCTTGGGTCCCGAGATGTTCTTGGACTTAAAAAAACCCAGAAGCCTTCACCACTAGCTGTACTGGCCAGGATTTCTGGAAGTTGCAGTCCAAACACATCTGGGAACCACTGTTCTTGAATGTGATTCACCTCCATAAGAAAGTGGCTATAGGATGAAGACAGCTTATATTTTTCCCCTATGAACTTTATATTCTATGATTTACATAGACAATGCTATTTAACACCATTTCACATAACCATTTCTGTCTTCACTATGTGGTAAAACTGATTCCTCTACCACTTATTTTTTTTAAAGAATATACAGTATGTTCAGAGCACCATTTTGGAAAGATATTTTCAAAAGGCAGTTTGGCTAAACATTGGTTGTCTATGGGATGTTGATACACTTTGTCTCTGTCAGAAAATCTGGTTCTGCTTATAGAGAGTGGGAACACAGGTCAAACTCAGCACCTGAAACATAAACAATCTGCTTTGGAAAAGTACTCTGTGAGTGTTTTTATCAGGACTTTCCCCTCCCTCCCCTTTTGGTGTTCTCCAAATGTAATTCTTTGTTTCACCCTGTCCCACCCACTAATCCTCAATTCTTAGGTAGTTACTTCACATCCGTTTTGTCTCTGTTAGTGTTGCGCTTAGGAGCAGTACAAAAAAAGTTACTTCATGTCCTTCACACAACTACTGAAATTTGTCTCGACCACACCCCTGGAACGGGTGCTAAGCGTGACAATCCTGTACCTGTTGCTGGGGTAGGGTTTTCCCCTGTCACTCTTTGTTCCTGCTTTCTGTTCTGAGACAAGACACCATGTAGTAACGACTGTCACACAACAAAACATTTGTTTCTCTCAGAAAACTGTGACCGGTTTTTTTAATTTTCACTTTTCAGAAGCGAAATATCAAAAAAGAATTTTAAGCCCCCCCCAAAGGAAAAAGGAAGCTAGACAAATTCAGTGTTTGTCACAGTACAAGACCATGAGGTAACACTTGTCATGAGACAAGTTATCACGACCATGGGAACACTGAAACAGGGACAAAACCACGTTATTGCAACCAACGCAGTCATGGTACAAAACTCGTCACAGAACAAAGAAGGACGTGGAGTAACTGCCTAAGATGGCCTGGCTAAAAGGTTAACCACTGTTTTTCTTTGAATGTTTCCAAGAGTGGGGCTCAGTTTTCTGTGGGAATGTTTTATCCCATTTCCCATAAGCTCTACACATATCATTAGAAATCTTTTCCAAGTAGAAGACTGTGTGGTATATGGAGAAAGAGTCAAACATCTGAAAGTGATGTTCCTTGCAGAGGAAAGCTGAAAAAGCAGCAAAGGCACTTTTTAAATCCCACATTTCCATGGGAGGCACATTTTTATCCTACATATCCACTGAGAATAAAATAGTGCCTAAGGCATTTAAGGAAGACAATAGGGGAAAACACACGGAATAGCTATGCAATATTAATATAGGAAGAGAGGAACTTCAGCTCAGAGGTAGAATGCATGTAGTTGAGTCCCCACTAGGGATGGACACCTAACGAAAAATGAAACACTATTTTGTCATTTCATTAGCTAATGAAACAAAATGAAACAAAATGAAACGGGGAAGCAGCGTTTTGTTACAAATGAAGCAAAACATAATTTCGCCTCTCCAGAACAAAACAATTCACTCTAGAGGAAAAGACAGGGGTACCTTCAGAAAGCAATTCTAGCCTACCCCATGAAATTTGGAAAGGTTTGGGATTCAGGGACCTGAGTTATGAAGCTCCAAAGGGGGTGCTCATAGGAAAAAGCCTAATTGGAATGGGAAGCTGATTGAGTGATAGCACTGCCTCTGCTTCCCATATGATTCCAATTACAGTGGATCCACATATAACAAATGGTTTGTATAACATCTGTACAACATAAAAAATTCCAGAGATAAGGGAAATTTGCTTAACAGAATTGCCTATGGGGCGAATCCGTACAACATAAAATTGGTCGCAATAAGGGATTACTCCATTTTCAATGCATTCCATGGGAGATTTGTATAAAGGAAAATTTGCTTAACATAATTTCATTTGGAACAAATTCATTCCTTTATACAAGGTACCACTGTAGAAGGTTTTTTTCCCCTAGGGTCAACCCCTTTGAAGCTTCATAACTTAGCCCCCTTTTCCCAACTGTTTCCAAATTTCAGGGGATTCCCTAAATTCACTTTCTGAAGGTACCCCTGCTACTTTTGTGCCACAAGGTAACTATTTTTGAGTGCATTTTTAAATAAAATACGCACTCAAAAATTATTTTAAAACAACTGCAATCAAAATTTACTTACCTTGGGGCTCCGAAGTAGCAGGGGTACCTTCCTGATTCAATTTTAGTGAACCCCCTGAAATCTGGAAAGATTTGGGAGTAAAGGGACTTAGTTATGAAGCTCTAAAGGGGCTGGAGGTAATTGGTGAAGTGTACTAGGAGCATGGAGGCAAATCAAGGAGTTTACTCTATGGTATTAACTCCCTAATGGCCTCCATGCTACCAACACACACTGTCAATTAACTACCCCAGCACCTTTAGAGCTTCATAACTAAGTCCCCTTACTACCAAATTTTTCCAGATTTTAGGAGGTTCTCTAAAATCCCACACACATACCCTGACCTGTCAAAAATCCCCAGCTGGTAGGTGGGGGAGGGGCAAAAGGCAGAACGGAGCAGATTTCCTCCCCTTGATGCTCCATTCTGCCTTTCACCCACCCCAACCCCCGCATTGTAAGCTAGGGCTTTTTTGACAGGTTGGGGTGGGGGGAGTGGCGTCCCCTCTCCAAACCCCAACCTGTCAAAAAAAAAAAAAACAGCTGGTAGGTGGGTATCACAAGGAAGAAAGAAGGAAGCAGCGGTAAAGTGAAGCTGTGTTTGAATTTACCGCTGCCTCCTTACTTCTCTCATGCTCCCCCTCCTCCCAGGTTGGTTTTCTGGACAGGGAGAGCTGTAGGAAGTGGGTGCTGTCCTCACTGCCCACAACACTCCCTGTCCAAAACACCACCCATGGGAGGAGTGGGTGTCAGGGAAGAAAGGACCAGTCAGGCAGAGAATTTACTTCTGCTTGGCTGCTTCGTTCTTTCTACCTTCCTACCTGCCTGACTCCCAGCTGGGATCGAGCTGTCAAAATCAGCTGGGAGGCAGTTGCAAGGAGGCTTTTGAATCCCCCATGGCACTAGCTAGAGCACTGGTGCTGTGGGGATTCATTTCATTTCATTTTGTTTCATAAGTAATGAATCTTTTTTTAAAAAAAAAATATGTTACCTCTGATGCAAAACGAAATGGAGGGGAATGAAATGGAACAAAATGGAACACAATTTCTCCATTTCATGCCCATCCCTAGTCCCCACCATCTTCATGTATGGCTGGACAAGTCCTGGAGAGCAACTGTTAGTCACTGTGAGCCATGGGTGAGCTAAATACAAACTTCTTAATGTTGTTGAATTGCACTTCCCATCAGCCTTAGCCTGCACAACCAAGGATGAGAAACACAACACTTTGATGGCTGCACTTTCCGCACACCTGCAGTAGACAATTCTAGCCTAGATGCCCCCAAAGGAACCATAGTAGATATTCGATATTATGGAGCAGTAATTCCCTTGGTAACCCAGGTGTTCTTGGATTGGAGCTCCCAGAAATCCCAGCTTGTGTGGAAGGAAATGAAGACTTCAAGAAGTTGCAGGTGATGGGCTATCCAAGGTTGGGAGCCACCGCTAAAGAGCAAGCACAAACAGTATCTAAAAACAAGCCAGAATCTAAGCAAATGGTATTTTCCAGTTATTATCACAAATAGCCCTCAGGCTGCCAGTTGTAAGTGGGCTTTGATGATGATATGACAAATGCAGGGCATATATTGTTAATATCCAACTGAAGGGTAGAGATTCTAGATTTGCCCATAAAGTGGGATTGACTGTTAAAAAAAAGGCAAACAAACAAAAACAAACAAACAAACAAACAAACTCCACATCCCTGTGAACAAATAAGTAAATATTTTAGGAAGAGTGTCTATATTATTTCATTCCTTGTTTGGATATTTTGTTAATAAGAAAATGACACTTTTAAAAAGCAAGTCATGCATTTAAATGCCAAGAATGGCTATAAGAGTTTTCAGACAGCTATCTGAAATGCTGATTTTCCCAAATAAGGTATACTCCCTCTGCCGCCATCCTGAATTCCTCCTTTTACCAGTGCTCCCCCCAAGGCATTTGTCTGGTTTCCAGCCATTAAATGAGGCCTTCTGATTTAAACCAGCTGTGATCTCATTCAGAACTGATAGAGCTACATTCTTTATATATATATATACATACTTTCAGTTCATTTAACAAGGATTAGTTCTCCTACCATTTAACCATTCAATTCTCCTATTCTCTTAACAACTAGAGTTGTTCAGATATCATCTGTCTGTCTATCTATCTATCTATCTATCTATCTATCTATCTATCTATCTATCT
>JAHTLZ010003307.1:1259857-1278231 GCA_023846285.1 Phrynocephalus versicolor
GACATTCTTTTTTAACTTTCTCCATTTTTAGGTTTTCAATGCATCCTTGTTTATGTTTTGATCATTATTTGTTAGCAACATATTTGACAAAATTTCTTCTTGGCATTGGTTCAACAGCACAAACTGTTGCTTAGTCTGGGAACACATTTAATTCTTACTGTATCTTTCTCTCACAGAAAATTAGGTGGTGTGCTAGTAAATTTATCATTGGAATAATATTTTTCTTCTTCATCTGGAGATCACACTTCTTTTGAGCCACTCCAACGCATATTCCAAATACAGCACATGCACCCTTGGGTCAACCTTTTAAATAGGTTCAATAGAAGCATAACAGGCCTAGAAGTCTGAAGAAACTCAAAGGGTCCCTAAACAGAGCTTGCACACTGTTACACAAATGGTGCACATTTTTCTCAAGCTACTGACAAACATAACTGTAGAGATGAAGAAAGTGAGATCTTCCTGATGTTTCTGGATCAGATCTGGAGGACCTTATGCTCATCAGTTATGAATTGTTGTACGGGGGGGGGGGGCAGAATGTTGCTAAATTGGACAATTCCTTCTGGGTCACAAAGATCATTGAGTGGTCTTGTTAAGAATTACTCTTCATTCTTATCCTAGTGCACCGAATTATGATAAGGACTCAAACCATTTTTTTAAAAAAAGTCCTCCAATTTGTATTCTCTTATATCTAATGGTTTCATCTTGCTTCGGCTAAAAAGCTGCATCTGAATTGAGGCAAATGATTCCCACCTCTGGGACTGTACTTGGAAAACTCGCTAAAGGGGGTGTGGTCACTTTTTTAAAAAGCCGGCTGCTCATGGGGGCATGATATTTGGAGGTGGTTTATCTTGAAGTTAAGAAGTGGATTTTAGCGGTCGTGAGAAAGAAGCCTCGGTTTCAGTCCATGCTTCTGAGAGAAACACCATATGATGAATTATCAGATAACGCTTTTGGGGATTTCCACCCACTTTTTTCCCAGGAGAAGGAGGACAGAGTCTACCTGAAATAATTTAGAGTGTCCAAAAAGTAAAAAACAAGAAAAAAATCACCATTATTATCATTGTCTTATGCTGGAGAGGAAAATGATGAGTTCAGAAGAGGTTATTTCCAATGATCCTCTCTCCTTCCCAGCATTGACCACATGATATTAAACAACACCATAAAAAGTAACACATTTATGTTGACATAAGGATCAATAGTCACACTGTTGTAATGGTATTGTAACAAAAAAGAGGTAACAAAACAATTCGAGTATGACCTATCTGTTGTTTGATGTTATCTGCAGTATGTAACTTGAACGCAATTTTTCTCTTCCATCCATCTCGCCCGATTTCGGAAGCTAAGCAGGGTCGGCCGTGGTTAGTACTTGGATGGGAGACCTCCAAGGAATACCAGGTGCTGTAGGCACCTGGAGTAGGATCTGGCAAGCCACTCCAGTATTCCTGCCAAGAAACTCCATGGACATGGAGTCATGAAGAGTCGGTCACGACTGTAACGACACAACACACACACACACACATGGATGAAATACAAGTCCATAGTGGTGTTTGCAATTATTGCTCCACAAGACTGCAACAACAGATATGGTGCAGCAAAGCAAATCAGCCTTCTAAAAGCCTACTCAAAAAAGGGACACACCCCAAACAAAAAATTCTAACTTGGGATCCCAGATCAGAGGTAGCAGTCTCTTTCTCTGTTCCAAATTTCGGGACGTTTGGGAAAACAATTTCAAGTTATGATTTTTTAAAAATAAAACTTGTTTTACACACATTCTACAGTACAGACATCAGTGGCCTTTTCTGCTTGCAGATTTAAAACAATTATGGAAAAAAACAATCACTTTGTGTTTAGGTGGGAAATGGTTTACTGATTTTAAAAAAAGGTGTCAGCTTATGGGATTTTCTCTTGCATGGTATCACTTTGTGAATGACAGTGAGCATGAGAGGGTATCCTGCAGACCACCCTGACTGCAAGCCATTGTTGACCTCAACATACAGGCTCCCTTTTGCTACACAAAGCCTGGATTCTTTCTCCCTATTAACAACGTGGGCATGATATTGTGCAGCAATATCAGGACATTTCCTGTGCTTTTTGAATCATGGATCTATAAGCACAGGGTTCCTCATTCATCAACTGGGTTAGACTAGCTTTTACACTGAAGTGCAACTTAATTGGAACACCTACAAATTTCAAAATTGTCGACAGGAACTGAGGGTGAGGGTGTTGATCAAAATTAGGATTCTCTTTCTCTCTCCTCCCTCCACCCTCACATGGGTGTGAGTGTGATTCTTTCCTCCCATGTCACTTTCCCAAGGGAAAAAAACACCTGCCTGTCCCTATTAAAGCCATCTGTGGTTGTTCAGATAAGAACATACTAATATGATTGGTGGGATGATAGTACATTTTGGCCTCCGGGACGAATAACAGTTTTAGTACATAATCGCTATTTTCAAGAAAATCTGTTTGGGATGACAAGTTTAAATTCAGCGTGGGACCCACAAATGTGTTGGACCTGATAATCCTTCCTTGTTTGCCATGTGGGCCGGGATACACAGGAATGCAGGTTCCAACCACAGGAGAGGACAATAAAGCTATTCCTCAACCATCTGAATCTCTTCCTGACTGCTGCTGTCAACACCTGGTTAAAAAAACATGAGATATACTATACAAAGGTCCCACATGGCGTCTTGAGTTTGGGCCTCATCATGGGCTGAGTAGTTTGCCTTTACATATACCTTTTGAAAGGTTGCATGTATTCTGAAACAAGATGGGGCAGGCGAAGCTCTCACTCCCCCTAGCTCCCTTAAAGGACAGTGAATAGCTGTTCCACATTTTTCCCAGAAGGGTCATGGGGTTTCCCTCCCCCCTTGAGATACTCCTGCCAACTATCTATCTTCCATGTCACCTATTTCCTGAGTGGAACATGTATAATGACACATTGCATATATCAAGAGGTGCTGACAGCCCAAAGCTGTTGATGGATTTTCCCCCCACACCTCCCTTCTAGGTATTGAATGCTCAGCAGAGTGCTCAGCAGAGTAAACCATTATCTGCAGAACTGCTTGCAAATTGCTATGATTAGTTAATTTCTAAAATAAAATAAAAAGAGGGCATTCACAGAACACGACAAATATTTAAAATGATTTCTTTGTTGGCCACACAAACACAAATATGCAAAGAATATACATATGTGTGTATACATACGCCTGTGTGGCCAAAAACCTGTTGCTTAGGCACAGTAGATTCCACTAGAGTAGCACATTTAGTCAATGGGGATTTGGTGAACCAATTAGTCCATAAATTCCATTGATTCAAATGGGTCTATAACTGTGTCTGGAAGTTGAGTCATGGCAACTGGACTTCGTTTTCTTGAGCAATTGAAACCTTTCACTGCTCATCCAAACAGCTTTGTCAGTCTGAAGAAAGCTAGCTGTGAATCCTCCATTTTGTAGTTCACTTTGACCTCTTGTCACCCTGGTCTGAAATAGGCTCATAAGATGGACAACGATCTGAATAGGCTCAGGTAGACAGCAATCTCAATAGCCTTAAGGTGAACAATGGCCCAAAGTGCTGAAACCCATAAAGTATGGGTCGTTAGCTATGGCCTTGGTGGTGAAGGCATGAAATATTTTTGATTTGTCTAGGCATTGTTGAAATCACAGCCTGATAAGTGGGAGGTAGACTGTGCCCTAGCCCCCCACCTCTTTTGAGAGAGGGGTTTTCAATACTCACATGAATGGCTTCCCTGGCCCCTCTCTCAAACCACCTATCTTCTCTGTCTAATATGGCATACATCTTCATCTTTGAATGAGTGCCCTTTGTCCTTCAAATGGAGGTGTACTGCTGATTCCAGTCCTGAGCTCTTACCCCTCCTATGTTGGGCCATGATTCTATTTAATGGCTGATTAGTTTCTCCAATGTATTTACAAATATTTCCACTATTAAATAGGCCCACATTAGTGCAAATTAGGATGCTAAGAAACAGACTGTTGGCCTACATATGATTGTGTGAATATATATTCATACATTTAAGCCACAATGTTCTTCTTCTACATGTGTATCTATGTGTGCATTTTGTATCTGGAATGCACAGAATATGCACATATATGGATATACCTGCATGGCACACACAAGGCAGCAGGGCCACCTTTACTCACCCAGCCATAAACATCTTTGTACCCTCTGGAACCTCCAGGAATATCCATGTACCTTGTGTCTTCCCTCCTGCATATCATGTCCTTACCTTCCTTAGAAGCTCCTGCGGGGGGGGGGGGTTGAGCAGCATAAAACAAGATATTTAGGCACTATAAAGTGGTTCAATAATCTTGGTGGACTGAATAGCAGCAACAAATTTAGCAATTGCTCCAGAAAAAAATGAGGATTTTTGTCTTCTAGTGGTTTAGGAACAAGGTTTTCAGAGAATGAGCACCTGCATAGCCATTGGGGCAGAGATGGAGAACATTAGTTTTATTTTGCTGCAGTACCTAGAACATCGCAGCTTAGAGAGGCCAGTGGCTATGTCAGCTGGTGTATTTGGATCACTGTAGCTCAGGCCAGTGTAGCAAAGTGAATAGTGCATCAAACTAGAACTCAGAAGACTTGGATCCAAACCCCTACTTTGCTGTCAAAAAGCTAGCAGAAATCACTCCTTTAGTTCTGCACATACCTTGAAAAAATGCTACCATGATCACTAGATGTTAGCATGAATATGATGGCATACAGGTATCAGTAGTCCAAGCAAGCAGCCTTAACCATTGGTACATTAGGGTGTCACAGAGGAGAATGTACACATGTACAGATGTACGACTGTATATTCCAATATATTTCTGATATTCTACTGAATATATGGATGTGTGGGCAAGAATGGAGCATTTGATGGTGAATGAATGAACTCTGAATGATAGTTTTTGTGAGTTATTCATATATATTCAGCAACAGCAACAACAGTTCTAAGCTGATGTATGCAATGAATTAATTTTTTCTTCTTCATCATCCAGATGATGTAGGTAGCTCCAGGTGTAGCTAGATGGAGCAGTATATAAATTTAATAAATAAAAAATTACTGTATTCTAGACAGAAGCAAACCAACTATGATCTGTCATCTCCTTCCCATTCTTACATTTTAGATATCCTTTATAAAACATTTCTTTATCAACACCCAGGTATTTTTCAGTCTGTAATGGCAAGAGCAGCATGATTGAAAACAATTAATAAGCAATTCCAAGCAGTGACAGACTGTGGCATTTCAAAAACAAGCAGTTTCTAAGCTCTGTAATAGGAGCTGTAAAAACAGTGAGAAAAGGATTAACAAGTGTAGTTTTGGCATTGACAGCAACTGAAGGCTTATCCGATATTCAAAAAAGTATCTAGGAAAGTGATGTATATAAATAGAAGTACTTTTTAAGGGCAGTAAAATGCTTTTTAGAGTATTGGAAGAGTGTTTCCCCTCTACATTCTATTTATTCACATAGATTTATCTGAAAATACATAAGACTGGGTTCACAGAAAGGCTAGTCCTAGTTTTACTGCAAAAATACTGGACTTTTCGTAGCCTCACCCTCCCTTCCTCTCTTAAAACTCAGTTTTAAGAGTGTTGCCTTCTCTTGAATTACAAGGAATATATGTGACAACAATGGTCTTGGACATTTCATTGCTAATCTAAAAGCTGTCTTCCCCTTCCTCTTTCTGTTTGAGGAAGCAGAGACAATATTCATCTGAAAGGCTACATTCTGTGTTTTGCTCTCAATTCAGAAATGAAACAGAGATAATCTCTGTCCCTGTGGCCCAATTCTTGACCTTTAAAAAAGGGGATTTTTGTGCTCCTATTTGTACCTACTGCAAAACTCTTAGACTAGTAAAAAAAACTACTGAATGGAATGAATCTGCGGTGGAAAAAAATTCAAAGGCATCTGATGCTTGAGGGGTAAAAGGATAAGCACTCGAGAACATGAACTATTATTTTTCCTTTCCATCACATGAGACAATGTGTAATAATTCCACAATAATGAGCCAAACAGGGGTTGTTTGTTGTTTCTAACTGGTTTAATATTCCAGATGACCTTTCAAGAATTCCCTGTGGTAACTATATACAGTGGAGCCTCGTATAACAAATGGTTTGTATAACATAAAACCTGTACAACATAAAAAATTCCAGAGATAGGGGAAATTTGCTTAACAGTATCACCTATGGGGCCAATCTCTACAACACAAAAATGGTCGCGATTAGGGATTACTCTGTTTTCAATGCATTCATATGAAATTTGTATGAAGAAAAAATTGCTTAACATAATTTCATTTGAAATGAATTAATTCCTTTATACAAGGTACCACTTTAAAAAAAATGTTAATTTTGCTGTAAAATGCATGACGGTATAGGTTTTTATGCATGCCTAATCACAGTGAAGCCTATTCAATTCAGTGAGGTTGCACAAGATTACAATATTTTGAGATTGACTGCATTTCAGTGTAAATGGTGCTGCAACCTGGCAAGGTACCAAGTATCCAAATATCACACATTTTTTGAAAGGTCCAGCCAAGATATACACTAAAGTTGCTACAGTTGTACTTACTCATCGTGCAATGCAATCTTATACATGACTTGTCTCTTCCGACATAACCACAGCTAGTGGAAGTTAACTCTCTCAGATATGTTTTAAACCTCAGATTACTGTATAGTGGAACTACCTGCTAGAGGTGTGCATGAATGTAGGTACAGGCACAGGTGTGTGATGGGCAGATCCTCACAGGGTTCTGGCATGCTTCCACGCTGCTGGCTGTACTGGATACAAACCAGGAAAAAGTAGGGCAGGTTCATATTGTTACATTCTTTCCTTTTTTTGCGTGCTAGAAACAGTATGAAACCTCACATGGATAATTATGACAGCTTCACCTAGATGTGTATTGCTTCATGCACATAAATTGGTAAGCTGAGAGTGGTGGATTTTTGTTTGCATGGTGCTAAAATAATTAAGGGGCATGTAGAAAAGGTAGCCCTGGAAACCAAAGTGCTTTTAAAATGGAGACTTGAACAAAAGCAAAAGCAAAGTGTTCTGCTTATATACTGCCCCATAACACTTCAAGTAGTCTCTGGGCGGTTTATAGTTTTAATTACAGTACGCAGGCTACACATTGCCTCCCCAGCAAGCTGGGTAGATGTCCCTCAATTCCTGTGGAACACCCTACCTTCTGAGATCCACCAGGCACCCTCACATTTGGTGTTTAAACACAAGTTAAAAACCTGGCTGTTCAAATTGGCCTATCCTGATCCAACTAGAAAGTCACACATGTGAATTTCTACTGTTCCACTACTGTTCATATTTTTATTTTTTCCCTTATTGTCTACACCCCCTTTTTATTTTGTTTTTACCCTCTCTTGTCCACACATATGTCTCTCGGAGATTGTGATTTTTATTTACAAGTGGTGGTTGTTTTTCCTTTATTATTTGCACTGTGATTTGTTTATGTGTTAGAGTTTATGCCAGTGTTCATTTGGTTTCTGTTTATGGGGTTTTTAAATTTATTTACACTGTGTTTTGTATTTTATAATCTTGTCCTGGGATCAGTGCTTTTCAATCTGTTTATAAATGACCAGGAGATGGGGATACGCATTGAGGTGGGCAAGTTTACGGATGACATGAATCTTTTCCATGTGGTAAAAACCAGAGAAGATTGTGAAGAGCTCCATAAGTATTTCCAAACTGGGGGAATGGGCTGCGAAATGGCAAATGTGTTTTAATGTAGCCAAATGTGAAGTGTTGCATATTGGGGCAAAAAATCAAATCTTTATCTATCAACTCATGGGCTCTGAGCTATCTGTGACAGATCAGGAAAGAAATCGTGGTATGCTGGTGGACAGCTCCATGAAGGTGTCTACCCAGTGTGTGGCAGCGGTGAAGAAGGCCAATTCCATGCTAGGGATTATCAAAAAGGGGATTGAAAATAAATCAGTCAAACATAGCAGAACTGGAAAAGGTGCAGAAGAGAGTGACTAAAATGATTACTGGGCTGGGGGGCCTCTCTTATGAGGAAAGGCTAAAATATTTGGGGCTCTTCAGTCTGGAAAAAAGGTGCCTGAGGGGGAATACGATTGAGACGTACAAAACAATGCAGGGCATAGAGGGACACTCTTCTCCCTCTCACAAAATACCAGAACTAAGGGACATCCACTCAAATTGAGGGTAGGGAGAGTGAGAACAACAAAAGAAAACATTTTTTCACCCAGCGTGTTGTTAGTCTGTGGAACTTCCTGCCACAGGATGTGGTGATGGCATCTGGCCTGGATGCCTTTAAAAGGGGATTGGACAGATTCCTGGAGGAGAAGTCCATCACAGGTTACAAACCACGATGGAGATGTGTAATCTCCAGGCTTAAAACCAGGGTACTTCAAGAGCCAGATGCAGAGGAGTGGTATCAGGAGACAGATATCTAGTCTCATGCGCTCCCGGACACATCTAGTGGGGCCACTGTGAGATACAGGAAGCTGGACTAGATGGGCCTTTGGCCTGATCCAGCATGGGTCTTCTTATGTTCTTATGTTTTTAAACCACCCAGAGTGGCTTTCGAGCCAGATGATTTTATGCAATAAATAAATAAATAAATAAATAAATAAATAAATAAATAAATAAATAAATAAATCTAATGCTAGATCTTGAAAGCCAGCAATATAGAATAAAATACTGGAGTGAGGAGTGCCCCTCTTGTTTCCTCTTATCAATCTGTCCCATGTATCTCTCTCGTCTAGTTTCCTAAGGCAGCCTGCATTCTATGACCACTAAGCATGCTTAGTCCTCATTCAGTGTTTGGAGGACCACAGGGCTTTCCTCACAGAAATATGTTTTTCCCTGAGCAACACTTGGGAATCTCGTGGCCCCCCTCTCTTGTATATGAGTGGTGCTATTGTGATTAACATAATAGAATTAATGACACTTGAATCTGAGCACTGGATACAGAAGGAGTTTCCTCTTATCTAAATGAAGATCATTCATTCATCATCCTACCCAACTAATGAGGCCATTAAAGGCTTATGAAGAGAGCCAGGTTATGTCTTTTAAAACCAAGGAGTGATGGGGCTGATCACAACTCTAATGGGAGGGAGTTCTTAATAAGGGTTTTTGATAATAGGCTACATTCCTTGCTGTTATGTTTTTAATCCTTGCTTTAATATTTGGATTGTCTTGCAGCTGAAAGCCAATCTCTGTACTACTAAACAGATGCAACTGAGTTTGAATAACAGAGTAGGTATTGTTGCAGTTAATGTCACTACTGTGGGATAAGGACACATAAATAATAAATAATAGATATTAAATAGACAATGTTTGTATTCTGATTGTCTAGATCAATTTAATACATCCAATAAAGTGGGAAGCGGTTTATAAAAGCTTGTGGGGGGGGGGGCTATTTAGACTTCAAGGTTCTATGGGAATTGTTATCTTATGGTCGTTAATAAGAGAGGTGGGCAAATGGTAAATCGGGACCTGTGAATTGACCTCTGGATGACTGCTATGAGATCAGCAAGGACTTTTTACTACAACTTGCACAATATTAACAATAGAATGACACCCTCCCATCCTAAATTATACAACTAAAATGATGAAAGTTTGGGGAAAGTGGTTACCAGGGGTGGATTTGAGTGTGGAAGCACTATGATTGTCGTTCAGTTCAGATGCTCTAAACCAGGGCTGTTCAACTTTGATCAGGCCAAGGTCTACTTTTTCCGGCCCAAACTGCCTGAGGTCTACTACACTAAAACCTCTACTTACGAATTTTATCCATTCTGAGCACATGCTCATAAGTAAAAACCTTTGTAAGTATAGCAGCGGTTTCCCATAGGAATGCATTGAAAACCAATTAATCTGTTCTGGAGGGAACAGATTTCAATGCACCATGGCCCTTGGACTGCCCCACTCGGCTGACACAATGGGCTGGCAGACCCAGAACTTTGCTGGGGCACTGGTGGTCCTTGGGATGGGGGAGGGAGGGGTGGAGAACTTATCCTGTCACTTATTAAATTGATGGCTGGCGGGCTACTTTTGAACCTTTCGTGGGCTACCAGTTGCCCGTGGTCTACCTGTTGGGCAGGCCTGCTTTAAACAGATTTCTGAGATCTGCATGTTGCAATTCAATAGGTCTGGTTTTCAGACCAAGCTCCAGTTGATGGATTTCAATATAAACAAAAGAAAGCAAAGCAAAAAACTAGAGGTCCTGCACGTATGAAGTCTGCCACCCCTGACTTAATAGAGAACAATAGCACTCTTGTACTCAGTGACATGTGTTCAGTCATCAATGGATTTTGTTTGGTAACAGCATGCAAGGGGTGTGCATGTGTGTGTGTGTGCGTGTGTGTGTGTGTGTGTGTGTGTGTGTGTGTGTGTGTGTGTGTGTGTGTGTGTGTGTGTGTGTGTGTGTGTGTGTGTGTGTGTGTGTGTGTGTGTGTGTGTTTAATTCTTCCTGTGTTTCAAGAATTTAGAATGGTGTAGCTTTGAAAGTCAGTCCAGATGCTTTGGGGATACTAGAGAAGCATACTTTGCAAGACAAACATTGTTCAAGTATGTGTTGAAATCCTTGCAACCAAGTAGAAATGTACGAACCATTACTGGCTCTCACTAGAAAACCAGCACATAAAATGGTTACACCAAGGACAACAATAGAATGGCAATGTGTACATTTTTAAAATTAGCAGGATCTCAACTGTGTTTGTTTCTCCAGACATTGCAGGAAGGAAGAGGATCATAGGCACAAAGCAGGTTCCAGTGTATTTGCCTTCATAACATAGCCTGAAGCTGTGAAACACAGGAACTGATGTTTCAGGATGCTAAGTGTGGAGTGCAGCCCCTTCCTTCTTGCCTCATATGTGACATACTATTGTTCTTAACTACTGCTATTGTTTTAATCAAGCTTTTCCCCTCATAGGCTGAAAACAAAGGTAGCCTTTATGCCAAGTTGACCTTTTCCCAAGGAAGGACTGCCTCAGAAGCGTTCTTACTTTTTTTAACCCTTTAGAAATCACTTGAACAGGATTTGATTAGGTAATGGCTAGAATTTCAGGCAAAAATCAAAGAAAAAACAAAACAAAACAAAAGACACAAAACATGTGGCACCTTAAAGACTAACTGTCATATTTTAATGTAATGTTTCATGGATATGTCCACTTCTTCAGACATCTAGCAGCAGAATGAGATGTGCAATATCATATGTGATGTGATATACATGTCATACCAGATATTTTTATTTATTTTTATAAATAAATATGATATTTTTATAAATATTTTTTTATATTTTTATAAATATTTATAAATAAATATGGATATTCATTGGCTATAGTATACAGAGTTGGGGAAGGGTGGATAGGGGAGGGGGAGAGGAGGGAGAGTTGATTAGTTGTAGAGATGGTGGGAACGAGGATTTGGCCAGGATCTAGAAGTTACCTTAAGTGCTAGTGCTGAAGCTATTCAGGCAGAGGCCGCTAAACAAAAGTTGATAGATCAAGAAAACATCTCAAGTCACCTCTTGTCTTCTCTCTCTCTGTACCCCTCCCCCCCCACATCTTTTCCTTTTAGAATAAGGAATGTTCCACCCTCCTCTATGCTAAGGAGTCATGCACTGTTTGGTTGGGGGGGGGGCAAGGCATAGCCATTTTCCTCAGCACATAAACATGGTCTTTCAGACTGTGCATTCAAATGGCGAGCAGGTGGGGGATGATAAGGCTGAAATCATTGTCATATGATATTAGTGGTGACCCTGATCTGGCAGTGTTATTGTGGTATAAAATGTACTATGGGCTGTATCATATTTTTTTGGGGGGGAGGGCCAATACATAGGGAAGGCCCACTGCTTTGCAACTGTTCACACAACTGATTATGTGGTCGGCGTTGCAACCAGTGTGAATTGGGAGAGGCAAAAAGGGTACTGTCAAAAGAGGGAGTATACTCATGCAACCATCCTTCTGTGTTTAGATATGGCAACAAGTTACTAACATTTGTTGTTGTTGCTGCTGCTGCTGCTGCTGCTGCTGCTTCTGCTGCTGTTCCATTTTTCCTGTTTTAATATAATTTTCATTTTGAATTATGCATGCCCTTCCTCCAGCATGCTGCAAGCACAAGAAAGGTGGGAGACAGTAGGAAAATCAGAACAAATATGAGATGGGCTGACTCAGTCTAAGGAACCCACAGGGCATTTTGGAGATCGCTCATTCATAGGGCATCCACACGTGGGTGGTGGCCTGATAGCACATAATTAAAACAAATAAGTATTGACTAGCTGTAAATAATTTAAGCAGGCTTTCTCCCCATTCATCTTGACTGTTTAACATGATCCTGTCCTTCATGACATGCACCCCAACGCGAGATTTCCACAGTTAATCTTGTGAGTTTTTCCATAACCCTCCTGAAAATGAGATCACCTGGGGTCTGCGGACACCGCCAGGCAAAGGTAAGTGGTTTGAGATTGTCAGCAGCGCCTGACCATGACTCATGCCATTCACGCAGAGATGTTGCAGGCGGCATTTGCGGACAAGTGCTTTTAATGACTGCAAAGTGTAATTTAATGAAAGAAGCTGCAGATTATGTAAGAGCTCTTTACACAAACCTCTTGGTGAAGAACACTTCATGAATTTTTCAGCGGAAGAAAAATGAGGTCCCAATAGATTGTGCTTGCGGTATTCATTCAAGTATTTAATCAAGTATGCTATTTTTTTCAAAGGATGCTGCATTTTGTTTCATTTTGCTTTGTACCTTTCTATATGTTTTTCACTTAACATATGCTTACATTACTTGGTACTGTGTACCTGAATTTTCAGTGTTAGGATGAACTGCCAGATAGCTCAGGGGTTCGATTCCCCACTTCCCTCCATGATAGAGGCTGGAATCGACAAACCATTGGGTCCCTTCCAGCTCTGGAGATCTAAGGTGATAATTACAATGATTAACTATGTCATGGTTCCCCCCTCCCCAGCCACTTTATCTAACGGGATTCTTATTTGGGCAGGACACCCACCCACCCACATTCCCTTTTAAAAAATCAGCCAAATATCCATAAAATACCCATAAAATAGTGTGGAAACGTGTGGATCTACTTGATGTTAAGGCACTAACGCTCCTCCATACCTGTCAAGTTTTGGATGTGAAAATAAGGGATTGTGGTCGTAGTATCCCTGCCCCTACCACCTACTGAGCATTCTCGATGCTTCAAGCATGCTCAATAGCTGTCCCTAACATGGTAGCATCCATATGGCGATCCCTAACATGGCCGCTGCCATTTTTCATATGGTCATTTTTCATAAAGATGAAACTGAGAAACTTGAATTGTGCCTCCACATCAAGAAAATGGAAGTAATGACAATGGCAGAGAACATGCAAGTCAATGTTAATATTAACAATGGGGTAATTGGAACAGTAAAGGAGTTAACTTCCTTGGTTCTAAAATTCATAAAAATGGTGACTGCAACCCACAGATCAGAAGACATACATATAGTGCCTGGAAGAACTGCAGTATTTAGTATGAATAACATCTGGATGAATAAAGATATCAGCATCCAATCAAATGCATACTAGTTAACTCTATCATATTTCCAGTACCTTTGTATTCTTATAAATAGAGATGGGCACGACCAGGAAAAATGACGTTTCGAGTTGTCGTGTGTCGGAGCCGGCCTGTTTCGGCTCGTTTCCGTTTGTCGTGAAATTTTTCAAAAATTTGTCGTTTCGTTTGTCGTCTGTTGTTAGTACTGGTTTAGGAGGGGTATGGGTAGCGGGCTCCTGGAGGCACCTCTCTGGGGTGGGTGCCTCCTCTGGCCCGCTACAAATGGAAAGGAAGGGTAACGCATAGGCGTTTAGCGGGCTCCTGGAGGCACCTCTGGGGTGGGTGCCTCCTCTGGCCTGCTAGAAAATGAAAAGGATAGGTACGTGTAGCCATCGCATACCAAGTGGCAGAGGGCAAGGCACCTCTCTTTTGGGTGCCTGCCTTTGCTCTGATTCACTAAGAAGGACAGCGTACTGTCGTACTGGCGTACAGGTTTGTTTGGACTAGTTTGGACTGGTGAGCGAGGTGAGAGAGGAATTCCTCTGTCTGGGCACCTCTGGCTCACTAAGAAGGAAAGTGTACTTGCGTAGTGCAATGCGAGTACAGATCTGGCTTAGGGTTGGGGTTAGGGCAAGGGCTAGGCTTAGGGTTATGGGTAAGGTTAGGGTGAGTTAGTGGGGTGCACCTCTGGGTGCCTCTGACCCACTAAGAAGGACAGTGTACTGGAGTATGGGTTAGGGTTAGGGCTAGGGTTAGTGGGCTTTTTATGCCCGACTGGCACATCCCAGAAGTTTCAGTCAAAACCTGGCCAAGTGGCCATGCAATTGGTGAAATGGCTCCAAAAATTTGCATGGTCCCATCCCATGGCCAGCCCATCATTGCGCATGCGCAGGTGTAAAAAAATAAAATAAAAATACAAATAAAATAAAATAAAATCAATGGAGACGTTTTATTGCAAGACAAACCCACTGCTGCTACTGTAAAAATTCAGGCAGTTAAAATACCTAATTTTCGCATGTTTCTGTGGTGCTTTGGTGGGTTTTTGGACCACGATTTCAAAAAACACATTGCGATCGCCATTTTGGATCCCCCCGCACCGCATGGCATTGGCGAGACGACGAGGATACCCCCCACCAGAGCAGCCCACCCAGGACAGGAGAGGGGGGGAGGCCGGGGACACCTCCCCCCCCAGAAACCACCCCTCTGGTAGGTGCCCTCACTCAGGCAGGCATATTTTCGCCTGCTTTTATCGGTTCGAGTTCGAGTTCTTTTATTGGTTCGAGTTCAAGTTCTGACGGCTTAATTGTCATTACCGTTTCCGTTATGTAACGGAAACGAGTAACGGAAACGGAAACGAGAATTTTGCCAAGTTGTGCCCATGTCTACTTATAAAACATGGACTTTAAGGAAGACTGATAGGAATAAGACAGAGGTATTTAAATTGTGGCACTGGAGATTGCTAGTACTCATCCTATGGACAATGAGGATTACCATCAAGGAAGCCCTAGATGAGGTCTTGTTTGCCAAGATCACCAAACAAAAACTATCATCATACTTCTGGCATGTAGCCAAAGTACGTTTTCACAAACTAGGATACTGTTTGGGAGAATCATCTACCAAATGTGCCCATCAGCCAAGCACTGCTGCCATTTTGAAACTTGTCGTGACCTGGAATATTATTGTTTTACCATTGCAAAATGATACTTTGAATTTAACTGTGCTTCTGATTAAGAAACATACCTGCATTGCTGAAGGGTAAGAACACTGAAATCTCTGGTTAAAAGCTACCAATAACCCCAAAATCTATAGCCACAAAAAGCATACCGAAGCCAATGTTTTCTCGATTTACAGTTTAAAATATATATATTCTGATGCACAAATGTACATATAGTTGCCTGAGAGGTTTAAGTCAATCACCAAACAGCTCTGAGCAGGTCAGTCCCACTCTGTGCGACAAATGCTGCTAGAGACCTCTTGGTAGTGGGGCGGCTTAAAAATCTTGTAAATAAATAAATAATAAATAAATAAATGAGCAGGTCGGTCTTGAACACATATGTAGCAGTCGATTGTAAATTTTCAACATCACAATGCAATTAAGTTATTCCTAAAGGCGTTACAATACTTTGTTTCTGTTTTTGTTGTTTCCCAAACAGACAAGCAGAAGCCTAGAAATCTGGTTTCTGAGGATTTCTTCAAGCCAAATGAAAGCTCCATGGACTGTGGTGGGTGGTAGGGAAGTGTGCAATGATACAGAAAACAGAAACAGGCCAAAACAAACAAAAGAACTCACTGTATTATCAAGTTTACGGCAATTCCATGAGCCTCTTTTAAGAGAATCAAGTTGAATTTCATCTTGATCTGGTTGCTATGGTATCACCAGGTTCCCTCAGAATAAAAGTTTCCTCCCTCTTATCTTGATAGCATTTTTTTTTTTGCCTTCATGTAAGTAGCTATTGACAAAAGCTTTATAAAGGCTCAGAACACAAGAAGACAGGAAATACCAATATAAGGGGGTGGGGGAGAGAGATAGCACAACCTGTGATATTTTTAAAAAACTTCATCTATTTCAGGCTTTAAAGCAAGATGTTCCCTAATATATTTGAACGTTAGAAGGATCCCTTCAGCTGCTCATCTCCTGTAAATGGTTTGCTTTCCCTTCAGCAAGGGAAAAAGGACACTATGGGAGTGACCTTTATACACACACAAATGTCCTTGGTCTGTACCTCTTATCTTGACCAGCTGCCTGAATAGAAGATCATTTTCACAATTAACTGTAGGGGATGTTTTGGTGCGAGAAAGAATGAAGGATTTACTGGTTATACAATAAGTGACTTCTAACAAAGGGCAATCTGCTAGAATGCAAATAACAAGGAGGGTGTGTGTGTCTGGATCTCAGGTTCCCCAGTTGCTGTCACTAAGGAGAAAGGAAAGAGAGAGACAAGATGGACTCAGTGATTCTGCATTTGTACCGCTGCTGCTGCTGCTGCACTACTTACTGCAGTGGTGAATGAGCTTCTATGATAAGAAGTAAACGGAAGTGAATGGAATGGAACTAAGTGGAATAACATATTTATACCAGTGCATTCTGCTCGTTTCTGTTATTAAATGAGATCTAATAGCTTAGGAGTAGCTAGGTAATTTTTGTTGGAGTTTTATTTGCAACCTCACATGATATCTAGTTTGTGTGGCTCGGAAGGACTTTTCTGGGCTTGCATGATTGTCTGTTCCACCACTAACCAGCCTCTGCCTTCCAGCCTATGATTGCAAAGGGAGTCCTGCTTCTCTGCTGAGTGCTTTCCTTTCCCTCTTTCGTTAGTTGGCAGGCAACACAGTTGTTTGTATGCTGTTTATTTGTTCAATTGGTTGCTGTTTATTTGTTCAATTTGCCAAGTATATTGAGTAAAGAAAGCAGTATATACAAGTCTGTAATTTTGAATGGTAAATAATGTTTTTTGTTTTTTTTGCTCTTGGTACTACAAATGTGTCAGAGTGAGGTACTCAGACGTTAGGTGCCAGTTAGTGAAAAAAGGGGTGGACTCTAGGGAACTTGTTGCTATTCTCTTTGGATTTCTATACTTCTACTGCATAGTAAAATTGAAAACTCTGCAACAATTTTAGGGCCAAACTATGTTACAGACAGTCTGTCATAAGAAGCTGATATCAGCCAGTCATTTAGTGTTCAGGTAGATCTCATGACTCAGCCATCATACTTATATATGAAGCCTTTGCTTACTTCTCACGATCAATTGCGAAATAAAGAACGCTACCTTGCGAAATATGGGAAGTGTGAAAAAGTTGTGCTGGTGACAACCAGACCTATTCAGCGGTTTAAAAGTAATGGTTGGCATGTCACCTCAGCCTGATGCAGGAGTTCATGTTTTGTTCAGCACCACCCTGGATGGGAGCAGTTTCTAGGGGTACCATGCAGAGGAATGGCTTACTTTCTGAAACTCAATGGCTAGAGGCCACATGGGTGACCAAAACAGACAAGGCAGGAGACTGTCAATCAGGACACGTGAATCGTCAGTCTGTGCTCTGAAGGTGTGGTCAATTAGGCAAAGTGGTGTTTCAGGATCCAAAAACTGGGCCCCATACTTGCAGGAAAACACGAGGAGGAAGAAAAATCTGACCTATTCAGTACAGAAGGAAGTTCCTTTTCTAATGATATGCCACTAGGTTTTCCAACCCCAGTGGATATTTAGGAAAGGACAATTTTTGGCAATTTTTAGTGAACCCAACATATTTTCTTTTTGGAAGGCACTTTTCAGAGCTATCACATTTGGAAAGAATGAATTACCAATTGATTTTCATTGAACAAAATGGACTTCCATTGACCTTTCCAAATGTTTTAGCTTTTCAGATTCAGGAATGATAAACAGTGAATATTCCCACAACAGGAGACTCAAGAAACTGCTTTAAACATTTCCTTGCACTTTGGATTTCCAAATAATTGAAGCGATCGAGCACAGCTAATCTGGGTTTATTGTTTTGACTAAGTACTAGGCAGCTTCCAAATTCATACCCAGTTAAGAAAAATAGTTAGGACTCATTGGCCCAGATGGTTTCCTTGACCTCTGGGCCATTTGCCAGAACAATTGTTTCCTTGCCAGAGGCTTTTCATGTCTTTCAGAATGCCAGGATATACTGGTATATATTTGTAAAGTAAAAGACAGCAGGAGCACCTGTATATATACTTTTGGCAAAAAATGAAATACAATATCTCTAGTATATGGCTTTACAATCTGCTGCATGTCTAGTCAGAAGAAGTATTACTTTCAGTGGGGATTACTCCAAATTATAAGATTGCAGACTCAGTACCTTTCACATATTGTATTTCTTCCCTAGGTATTTCTCCTCTG
>JAHTLZ010003307.1:1278241-1290431 GCA_023846285.1 Phrynocephalus versicolor
TATCTATCTATCTATCTATCTATCTATCTATCTATCTATCTATCTATCTGTCTGTCTGTCTGTCTGTCTGTCTGTCTGTCTGTCTGTCTGTCTGTCTGTCTGTCTGTCTGTCTGTCTTTCTGCGTGTCTGCCTGATTGATTGTGACTGACTGTCTGTCTGACTGTCTGTCTATCTCACATTTCCCTTTAAGGAGGACGCAAGGCAGCTTACATCATGAAAAGGCGATACTAAAAAGAATCAGATACCATACTAAAAGGCTGATAAAGGAAGACACAGTTCCCAAGTTGTTTGGGGTTTTATAGTTTTATGCCAGTACTTTGAATTGTGCCTGAAATGGATTTGGCAGCCAGTTGCCCCCCCCCCTTTTTTTATATCTGTCATTTTCTCAAATGAATATTGAGACATTTGAGGATTAGAAGGGGGGAAATATTTTGTCTCTCCAACACCAATTCAGTCCCAAACCAGATCACGCACGTACACCCACACTGCGACTACTCTTTTGTAACCAAAACAACATGTTTAGTCATACTGATAACCACGCAGCTTGAAACTAAAGGCATATTTACTTTGACCCTTCAATAGGCTACGATCAGCAAAGTTTAGAAATGCTGTATTTTTTTGGAGGGGAGGGACTACATCTCCCCAAATCCTCCTGAGAGCTGAAGTTTAGAATGTTTCATTTTCATAAAGAAAGGCCAAACTTGCAAACTTTGCTTGTTTGCTTTAATGGCGAATGGAAAGACTATTGGGCTTGATAGCTTGGTGAGCCAGTAGTTGGGAGTTTCATTTCACCACTGTGCCTCCTGGGAGCAGACCCAGCTTGTGTCGCCTTGGGCAAGCTGCACATTCCCAGAGGGCCCTCAGAAGAAGAGAATAGTAAACCATCTTGGAGGGCCCTCTGGGACCACTTTATGGTTAGCAAACTTTGGCAAGAGTTCCCATAAATTGGAATTGACACGGTGGCACACAAAGGACTAATTAAAATGAAATTGTGCATTGGGTGCACTTCAATACAGTGGTACCTTGTAAAAAGGAATAAATTCATTCCAAATGAAATTATGTTAAGCAAATTTTCCTTTATACAAATTCCCATAGGAATGCATTGAAAATGGAGTAATCCCATTTTATGTTGTACAAATTTTCCCCATAAGCAATTATGTTAAGCAAATTTCCCCTATCTCTGGAATTTTTTATGTTGTACAGATTTTATGTTATACAAAGTGTTTGTTATACAAGGGTCCACTGTAATTTAGTTGGAAAGTAAGATATGAATGCAATTATGCTTTATGCAGTGAGGCTATTATAATGTTGTATTCCTAAGTCAGCTGCCTCAGTATGTTGCAAATGAATTGAAAACATCAGCACAGATGTTTGAATTAGTTGTCCTCGAAAGCCCTTTATAGCTTGATAATCCCGGGCTAAGCTTTTTCTTCTTTTACCATCTTTCATTAGAAATGTATTTGTGTGTTTCTGAAAACAAGAAGTAAAATACAACTCAGGGATATCTGAATGTTACCTATTCACAGAAGTAAATGCTCTGAGCAGGACAAATTCTTAGGCTTCGTCCTTGACAACATCAAGGTGTTGCTTTGCTTCTGTTTTTCCTTTAGGGCCGTAGAGAGAAATATGAATGGGAGTTGGGATGAAGAAGGCGCTGATGATCCATCTGTCAGTTCCAAAGTGCTGCCAAAACACAACACTCAAAGCAGCAGCTGGGAGAGACCCTTCTTTTGCCAGGTCTGATGGATTGCTCTGACCACCACGGCCATTTTCTCCTCCAGCTCTACTGCACTAGTTCAAGAGTCTTATTAATTGGGATTAAGGGAGGCCCCAGCCTAGCATGTCCTAGACTGCCTTGCATGTCATGAGTGTCCCACGTTTTCCCCTCAAGTGAGGCCCAAGAGGCACAGTGGTATATTAACATAATTTGTATGCATAAAGAAATATAAACAAATGTAGGGCTCTGGGGGTGGGGAGTCAAACCCTTTACCTGCCCTCCAGCTATGGGAGTATTCTAATCCCACTGCTGATGGGACAAAAAATACTCACTGGTTGTCATATGCCTGGAAGGCCTCCTGGTCTTCAAGATGGGTGGGCTCTAGCAGTGGAGGAAGTGCTCTGCTCCACCATAACTCCCATCACCCAGCTTTCAGCAGGGATAAGGACTGCTCTCTGAACTCACGTTTACTTCATATTTCAGCAATAAAGAAATTACTACTACACCGAAACAAAACAACAGTGCCAGTGCTACAAGCACCACCAGCACGGCCAATACGGCATCACTACTAATCATGAAGGTGACATTATGAAGAGTGTTGCCTTTCGCTTGGAAGCAGAATAAGAATTAGGGGGGTTCCCCTCCTCTCCTTTGTTAAAAGTGTTAAGATACTGATAGAATAAATCAATATGAATTTACAGCCTGGATGGGTTGATTTATACACATGTGTCGGAAATGTATGATCAGACACTAAATCCACAAAACTACAGACAATGAGTCATGGGCTGATGGAATGTGCATGAAATTACTAGTACCTGACTGGTCAATGAAGGTGCTTATCTATCTAGACAAAGAATTTTTTTCCTTCTTTGTCACCTGTGTTGAGAACTTATAAACCGAAAGAAAGGTATTTGTTGACTGATCACTATGCTGTATGTATATAGTTTGGACTGCTGAGACATTCTGCCTGAGAGACTGCTGTAAATAAATGTAAATAGTTTTGGAGTTAGGGTCAATCTGGAAATTGAGTCATGGCAACTGGACTTCTTTTTCTTGAGAGATTGAGAGACAGCTGTTGCCCCTCCAATGTTGAGCTATCCTTCTGTTTAATGGCTGTTTAGTTTCTCTGTTGTAGAGGTCTGCACACTCCTCAAAAAGGAAGACTCACAGCTAACTTTTTTCAGACAGATGAAGCCATTTGGATGAGCATCGAAACATTTCAATTTCTAAAGAAAAAGAAGTCCAGTCCCATCTTTCTCAAAGCAAGATTTCCAGCACTTGAAGGTATAAAATAATAATAATGTCTCACCAGCTATGCTGTTCCATTGTCACCTCACCATCATTCACAGGGCAGGAAACTGGTAGCTGAAGGTTGGGGGTTGGGGTTAGCTCAAGACAAAATTAATATGGATCAGCATGATCAAAACCATGCTAGTGCATTCATGTACCTCCTGGAGCTCTGGCAAGTAGGAAAATGAATAAAATGTTTCATGCCACTTGTTTCTCTAGAGAAAATGATGTGGGACAAGCTTCAGCCTCAGCCTTGACTCACAATCTTCAATGTGCTAATAGTGCTGGCAGAATGAATTACCAATTGCTTTTCATTGAACAAAATGGACTCCCATTGACCTTTCCAAATGTTTTAGCTTTTCATCAGGAATGATAAACAGTGAATATTCCCACAACAGGAGACTCAAGAAACTGCTTTAAACATTTCCTTGCACTTTGGATTTCCTTCCCTGCTTCCCAGTTTCATCCAATCTTCTTTGACAACATGTTCATTCATCTCTCGTCCCCAAGACCTAAATCTGGCCTTTGTAGAATTGTTTGGTGATATTTCTCAGGTACTCCTCAAGTCCTCTGACTCTAGTCAACCCACATCCATGGGATGAACAAACCACTGAGGAAAACAGCCTGTCCTCTTGCTAACCCTGTGGATGTCAGCAATGGGAATTGAAATAGTCTCATAGCTAGTGACTCTCATTTCCCTGTGATGTGGCTGATGCTTTAACAATACAATCTGCTGCAGACACCCAGATCACCCAGCCCCAGAATTCATGAAGCTGCAGCAGCCTTCCTTTTGTGATGATTTTCTGTTGCTGAAAACTAGAGTTGGGCATAATGTTCAGGACATGGGAGCACACACCTCTGCATCTCTTCACGCGTGCCCCCCCCCCCAGTGATGGTCCTCCAATTTTTAAATTTTTTACAAATATAAATTTAGTACTAGAGCACCTTATCACCAGCACTGACATCGTAGTTTAGTGCTAGATCATTCACAAATGGGGGTGGGAGGTTTAAAATTATGACTGAAGCAAAAATAACCCAGAAAAAAATAAGGTGTTTCCACAGTGTGTGTTATTTCTCTACATTTTTTTTCAAATGCTGCTACCTTTTCCAGAACACTGAATAACGCTTTCAAAAACTGAGTGTCTTGACAGGGAAGCATAAAAGGATCAGCAGAGGTGGGACCAGGGGAAGGAAGGAAATGAGGACTGTGGGCTGAAATGTGAATTGCATCACATCACATGTGGACTCCCGGCTCCCAAATCAATCCACGGCCTGTGCATGATCACTGATTGAAATTCAACTGTAAAACAAACTGTGGATCAAATCACATCAAACTAACTGCCAGTGTAGTTGAAGCCTAGATTACAGATCAATAGCACTTCTAGTACAGGAACTTTCCCCCTGAAAAATAAAAACTGTTTTCTCCTAGCATCTCTAATTTGGCGCAGACAACTGAATCCAAACAGATTGCTTAGTTTCCACTTCCCCCATCACATTGTATCATACAAACTGCTTAAATTACTTCCAAATACCTGCATGTTTTATTAAGCATGGTTTATTGGTTGGTTGGTTGGTGTTTTTAAATCTACCACTTTAGTATTCTTCAGTTCCCTTCAGTTCTAGTTATATGGAGGTTGGCTTGATGATGAATATAAGGGCCAACCGATCAGTGTTGTGTAAATTGGGCTTTTTTCAAAAATGGGACAGTTCCCATCCACAGAACTTAGTATAAGCAAGCGGACAGGGTGGATATGTCAGAGCTGTGGTAAGAATTCGCATACTGTACTCCAATTTAATGTTCAGCAAAAGCTTCCCATTTTCTCTGCCTGTAGACAGGACAGATTCCGATGCCTTTTAAGGACTGTTCTTACAGAAATGTTTTTTCATTCTTTGGGGTTTGGCAGTACTCTAGAGGCTCATTCTCCCATCTTCAGGCATGTAATAATAACCCATTCCATAATGTATAACTGAAAATAATGTGCTAAGTAAGGATTTACTAATTAGGGGAGGAAATGGCAATCTGCTCAAGCAGCTAAGAAGCAGAAGAAACTGCTGCTTTTAATAATTAAGATATAACGGTACATATCTGGCATGTTTAATAATAATTGCCAAGTCTTTCTCTCAAGAGTGTTCTGAGAGTAATGATTATTTTGTACCCAGTTTCTATAAACCAGCGGTTCTAAGTTGGGTCTTTTAAGCATAGTGGGTGGGAAGTTAGCAGGTCTCTAGATGTTGTTGGGGGTATCTGATGTCCAGCAACGTCTGGGGAAATGACAAATGTTCTCAGTCCACATCAGACAAATTTAGATGTGAAAATCTGGTCACAGAAATAACAAGTTTTAGTACTGGAAAAGTTGGGGTGCGATTCAAATATTTTTCCTCCCTCACAGGTTTCTCCAGGAATTCTTCAGGCAGAATTCTGAGAGTTCCTGGCCATAGTCGCAGACTACAGATGGGCACGAACAAGGAAGGTGGTGATTCATGAAGGTTCATGAACCACATTTCCCAAACTTTCTAATAAAACAGAGCATTCCTTGTCTCACACGATCTTGGACTTCCAGGAATGGTAGAGAGACAGCAGGCTCTCCTCCCAGCACTCTTCATGTTTGGCAAAAATTGGTTTGGGATATCAGAGTTATTCCCCACCCCACCCCACCCACCTCCCAAAAAAGCAGGACTCCTCAGGAAAGCTCTCTTTAGTCCAAAACTGAACCATAAAATGACTTGATTCATGTTTTGTTTTTGGTTTTGCTTATTTGTTTGTTCAATTTTTTTTTGCTCCATACTTCATTCAATGCCCATCTCTACTTCAGACACAATTAACTCACCTGGAACAGCCCCTGTATTCCAGACAGTCTCTGGTCTACTTCTTTATTCATTAGCATGTCCTTATTCCAATATATCACCGTCAAATAAAATACCGTAGATGCCCCTTCTTCTGTCATTCCACAATCTGAGTAAAATACACTGGAAGGCCTAGCATGCAGAAAGGATACAACCCACCAGAACCTTTCCTTGAGAAGTCTCTTTAAAATGAAATAAATGAAAAGAATACCTGCAATCCACAGGTTGTGAAGTGGCTTCTCATGCAGATTCTGCAATGAATGTGCATTACATTTCAGCATGTTTGCATTTTGCCACTTGACTTAATGGGCATTTCAGTTTGTCTATTGTTGCAGTATAATTTTTGCTATTCTGATACAGCAGTAAAACTCAACTGCATTGTTACCTCTCATTTTCTATATTATTGCCCATTTCTTCTTGATCCCCTTCCAGACTGTGGTCTTGGGTGTGTGTGTTGTGGAATCCAGTGCACAATGGTGCCTGCAGTCCCCTCCATACAAGGACTAATTCTGAGGCGATGCATGTACAAACAGTATGAAATTAGCTTCAGTTGGATAATAAGGTGACAAATATTTTCATTCACGACTGAAACAACAGAGGAAATTCAACAGCTGTATCTGCTTTTTCTCCTTCACCTCCCTGTTTTGGTTCATTTGTTCAACCTGTTATGGTAGAAACGTAGCATCAGAGCGAAATGAGCAATGCAAGGGATAATACAGGGAGAAAGCTAGTGTTCTGTGGTCTTGCGGTTTCTTTTAATACCAGTATGCTAATAAACACCTAAAATATTAAGAAAGGGAAGATGGAGAGAATGAACAGGGTGATGACTAAGATAAAGTACCCTGCAAGAAGACACCTGTCAAAACATAAGCAAAATAATTATTGTAAAAGGTGCAAATTTGCAGGCAAAAGACCCTCCCTCACATATACAGCAGGGATCACTGACAGTCTGGAAGAAAATAGGGAATGCTGTGAAGAACACACCAATTTCTCAGGTTGTGTTGAGTGACAGATGGTGAACAGAGGAGCAGCTGCAGACATGCCTTCGGCAATTAGCACACGGAGCTAAAACAGTAGGGAGAATGCAGCTGATTGGTATTTCTGTCTGAGATTTCTGGTGGGGAATGATCTTTCTCCTAAGCTCGTGCCCCTTTTGGTCCCACGGGGTTCTGCTTCAGCTGTCATCGTTCAACCTCCCTTCATTCATGGCTCTTAATACAGATATCTGCCATTCTTTTCCTTCTATTGCTGTTGCTTGTAATGAGATAATCACATTGTGCATAATCTTGTTTATCGGATATCCTCTCAACAGGACACATTTCTTAATAGCTCTTCCCTTCTTAAGGATACCACCCATGTAAAAAGATTTTCATATTGTGCTGTCGGTTTAGCATTGAGCTCTGGGATCTGCCTGTTAAAAAGCAAGTACTCAAGAAAGAATTGTTTGGGGGTTTTAAAGAATCACTTTATTACTTTTTTTCAAGCAAGCTTAGGCCACAGTCCCATGGTCCCTTGGATAACATCCCACATACTACAGAATTTTATAGGTTTCCTTCCTGGAGGACAGTGAAATTAGTCCTGGGTCTTCTCTTTTTGAAAGCTTCCCTCTAAAACAGTGATGGTCATACTTTGGCCCTCCAGATGTTTTTGGACCACAACTCCCACAGTCCTTTGTCATTGGCAAATACAGGTTTGGAAATCTGGGAGCTGTGGTCCAAAACATCTGGGGGGTCGAAGTTTGGACACCACTGCTCTAAGAATATCATGAACTGCTGGATAGCTCAGTGATTTAGATATCTGGCTGTGGAGCCAGAGGTTGGGAGTGTGATTGGAGTATGAGAGGGGCTGGACTCAGGGAGCCATTGGATCCCTTTCAGCTCTGCAGATCATGTGCTCTCAAGTCAATTCTGTCTTATGGCAACTCATTTCAGGGTTTCCTACACAGAAAGTGCTCCGAGGTGGTTTAGTATTCCATTCTCCTGGGGGTATCCTGGGACTGCTTTCCCAAAGACACACAGCTTGGATCCTCTCCCTGGAGGCACAGTGAGGAATCAATATACAGCCAAGTATTTAATACAATCTATCGAGCCAGCTTACAATATAAGGACTGTGGTATTTACTAACTGGCAAATCCCTCCACTTCCCCCCCCCCACACACTGCATGGTTTGAGAAGAACTAAGCTATGTTGCCTTAACAATAAACAGCACAAAATAATTTAAAAATAACAAGAATGAAAACAAATAACATTTGAAACAATTTAGAAACAAAGAACACTTTCCTCCATCTGGTTCTGAAGTCTTTTCCACAACAAAACAAGTCAGCTGCCAAAGGCCACCTTGGAAAATACATCTTAACTTGCTGGCTGACTAGCTGCAGCAGTCAGGGGAATCTCCTGCCACTTCTCAGAAGAAGTTTGCGAAATTTGCTGTCTTCAAGAACAGCCATTTTGTCCTCAGGCAAGAAAAAAAAATGAAATACTGGGATGTCAGCATTTTCATGTTTGAGTTCTGCAGATTGAATTCATATAGGGATACCATTCAGATCTGGTGTTTTGATTTTTTTTAAAATTTATACACAAAATGCCAAGAACTTCATATGCTGTTACCCTAAACTCCTCAGTTTTCCAGATCCCCTAGACATATATGTTCAGTCATTTACCCTACCCTATCCTCTCTCCTCATGAGGTGGCCAAAGTACTGGAGCCTCAGCTTCAAAATCTGTCTTTCCAGTGATCATTCAAGGTTGATTTCTTTCAGGATGATTTGATATCAGTCACAAAATAAAGAAAAGCAAGATGAAGGAGCAGAAGATTCTCTTCCTGTGAGGCAAGGTGTAGCGTATTCAAGGTAAACCAAGCTTTGACAAATTCCACAGCCACACCTTCCTCTCCCTCACAGATGGAATTCAGAGCAGGCCTAGTCAAATGTCCTATTCTAAACATCAAAATAACAAGATAGACCAGGTCTGCTTGCAAATTAAAAGCATAGTTACAATGTACCTGATTGTTATTTTCTAGCCTCAATATTTAACTTTGTACTTCTGTTGATAAGTTAATGGGGGAAAAAACATTTACCGCCCCCCCAACTTATTTAAAATACTGACTTTACAGAATAATTATACTGAGAGTATACTGAGATAGACATAAGAATCACAAAACTTCATTCTGGTTTTGGTCCATTTTGGACCAAAAAGATAGACATGCTGGTTTTGGTCCATTTTTGGAGCAAAAGATAGACATAAAACAGAACAACTCAAATTGTTGGTCATACATCTTGGTCATGTCTCATATTTTTGTCAAAGATGATACAGAGGAAGAAGACCCTAGATTATTTTGTCTTCTAAATGCATAATACTGGATTTTGGTTTGCAGGAAGCTGCAATTTGATGCATTATGTTGAATTTCTGAAGGGATAACCCTTCATAGAAGATACCTACACAGTGTAATGGAAAGGGCAACAGACTTGGGCTATGAAGACCAGATTTTGAATACCTCCTCAACCAGGGAAACTGAATCAGGGAACTGGTAAAACAACTCCTTAAATATCTGACTTATCTTGAAAGCCCCGTCAGAGTCTGCTCCAACTTGATGGGACATCACAACAACAACATGGATGAAAACCAGACACTTAACACCTCTAGAGCTCTGTCTTTCCAGAGAAGGGGGTATGGCATACTGTGAACTATATGTTCCAGGCCTTCCAAGATGTTTTAAAGAAGAGCAGCTAGATCAACTAAGACTCATATTGTGACTACATTGCCTAAACAAATCTGATAGTTGTCTCGGGTTATTATTGTGTTGATTCATGCCATGTGCTGAGGGCCACGACACTCTGCAAGTCACCTGGTTTGGCCCTTTGATCCATACATTGATCTGTCCTGACTCTGCTTGCATTCAATTTTAATTCATAACCGTCTAGTCTGGAGTTTATGTTTTCCCAAACATTTGCAGTGCGACTTCCTTATTTTTTTCTTCCCTCAAATTTACAAGTAATCCCCTCTTTTTGTATTCTAAGTGGCACAGCAATGCATCAGTGTTGTAGGTAGTGTCATTTGGTACAATTTAAATTCCCCTCTCATCTCCTTTGACAATCTACTATTAACTAAATACCTTACTGTACAATAGCTAATGCAACCTCAAAGAAAGATAGCCCAGAACCCCTTTGGATAGTGGGCATAATTGCTGATTTCCCAATGCGACAACATCCCACGCCACCTCAAACACCTCTCACCAAGACATCAGCACAGGGAATGCCTTTGCATGAAGACAGCATGGCCATTAACACAGCCAAAAATGGACCAAAACCAGCATGAAGTTTTGTGATTTAAAATAAGCAACCTCCCAATGGGTGTTCAAAAGGGAATTATTCCTTGAGAAAAGTGTGAGTTTCCCCTGTGTTTGCAGTAATATTTTATATTCAGGACATTTTGAATCAATTTGCATTGTGCTAGTAACTGGAGGAGTATATTGCAGCATTGTTGCATTCTCTGACTTAATTTACAGGAATCTAACTAACCTTGAGGTTCTTCAGGATTTGCTACAGAATACAGTGAATCGGCTCTAGGAGGACATTAACAAACAATTAACAATTTAACTGGTAGCTTTAAAATGTACGTTTACTACTGTATTATAAATTGTAAGTTACCTCTCATATTCTAAATTCTGCAGAACAGTATTTTGGCAGAAAGGTGAAACACTGAATTTATAAACAAAATGCTTGATGTAAGAAGGCACCAACATGCAATTTGTGGACTTAAAAATCCGTATCACTAAAATGGAAGGATGGCTGATTTTAAATTTATCAATCCAAGTAAGCAATCAAAACCCCATACCATACTACGTTCTTTGGGTTTCTCAGATTATTTTATTACTTCAAGCTGGTAAAATACATTGACAATCTGGCATTTTGGACTATCCAGCTTGTGAAGAAATTAAGAAGACTATGAACCTGAGGCAGAAAGTCGAAACTACACCCCCCCCACACACACACACACAATTTCATGCCACAGCAGCGTAGTTCTCACCACTGGAAGTGAAAACAGATGGTTGATGCAGCAGCTCTGACATCTTGTAAGGAGGAGGAAACAAGAGAATGATCACATCCCCCAATCATCCCGTGCAGAGAATGAGCATAGACATGGCAGTGCTTATGGCTGCCCCAAGGACTCTGCAATTCTCCTCATCTGGGAAATTCTGCCTGGAAAAGGAGACATAAGACGTCATATAAAACCAACTCTTTGGTTGTTGATGATGACGCCAAGGTGATCCCAGAGACCAGGCACAATAGAATGCACCCTGGTAAGTGCCTAGTTCCGTGACCTCATTAGAGCCAGACAGTGAGAAAAGTTTTGGCTGTAGGCAGCAGCCCAGGGCAGCGGGAGCTTTCCATAATGGCAAGGGCCTTGGTAGGGTGGGGAAGCCTAGATTTTCAAATTCAAGGCAACTGAGCCTTTCTGAGGCTCATAATAGGGCTGGCTGTGGTCATGAAACAGTAAAATGATTCACTTTTGAACAAACAAGTATTTCTCTCTCTCCTAAAATTAAGTCTGATTTCAAATTTAAAATGAATGAAATGAATATAAGTGGAACAATTTTGCTTGTCTTGGAACCTCCCTTCCTGGACAAATCCATCTCCCAAGGTAGGATTTCTTGTAAAAGATCTGGAGCATTAGCTGTGATTTTCATTAGTATGATATCAGAGTTGTGGAATGAAGCAAGCCAGTCACCAAATATGGGAAGAGGCTTTTTGAGTGAGTCTCTGAATTCTGGTTGGCTGAGATTACTGCTACAAAAAAAAAAGCCTGTTCATGACATTTAGTGTTCTTAGCAAAGATGTTTGAAATGTAGAACCTTTAAATCAATCGCTCTTTAATTAGGAAGGGCAAGACTGCTTGTTCTTGGTGGTATATTAAGGCAGCACTAGTTCTCGATGCTGTTCACAGCCACTTATCTGGCATGCCAATTCTTTTCAGTGATATCATACATGAAGGATTGAGAGTTTGATTTTTAAAAAATGCAGAGACTAGATGATGACTCACCAGGTCACAGCTTCCTTCTGTCAGGATGGAAATCATGTATAAATGCAGAGAAGAACAAGCACATGAGGAAGGGTTTGCCAGCACATCCCACTTCCTAGGCTCCCAACCAGGGCTATGTGTTGGGTATGGACTAGAATCCTTCATTTGGATATTATCCAAGAGTAAGTGTTCCTGTAGAATTAGGAGGATAGAGGAACCCAGAAGAAAGCAAGAAGGAAAAAGAGCTTGCTAAGGAAGGTTTCTGGAACAGGAACTGGCAGACCACTCCAGTATTCCTGCCAAGAAAACTCCATGGACATCA
>JAHTLZ010003307.1:1291272-1303962 GCA_023846285.1 Phrynocephalus versicolor
AGAAGAAGAAGAAGAAGAAGAAGAAGAAGAAGAAGAAGAAGAAGAAGAAGAACAACAACAACAACAACAACAACAACAACAACAATAATACAGTAGGACCCCCGTATTCACTGATTCAGTTATCCACGGTTGTCAGAGGAAAAATAAATAATTCAGCAGCTGCAAAGCAAGCTACTGTCACAAAGAGCAGCTGTAACGCAAGTTACTGTCATAAAACAGTAGCCGTAAAGCAAACTACTACCACAAACAGCAGCAAAGCAGCAGCTGTAAAACAAGTTACTATCACAAAACAGCAGTTTTGGGGAATATTTTGGTGTTCTCTCTTATCCACAGTTTTCATTATCCATGGGAAGGCTTGGAACCAATCCCCAGCAGATACTGAGGTCCTACTGTAATCTTTGAACTGCAGAGCTGGAAGGCACCTTGTGGAGTATCTAGTCCAGCCCTGGTCAAGGAGGAATAGTGGGGAATCAAACTCCCAACCTAGACCACTGAGCTATATATCCAGAAGTCGTATGCTTAATTACAAACAAAGCAAGCTAACCAGTAAACTACGGGAGGTGTGAAATGCAGCAACAATCAAGTGTCTTTTGGCACTTAAGGATCTCTTCTAATGATGTACTGTCCATAACCTCTACTGTGACCCTGACAGTGAATTTATGCAGGTATAGTTTTTATTCTCCAAGGCAAGACAGCAGCCGGATTTCCTCATTAGCACAGTTGCGTGCAAAAATCCCATGTGAGGGGCCTGTAGCCACTTCCTTTGCAGGCTACAACATGTCTCCCTTCCTCACTGAAACTGGCCCCTGGAAGAAGGAACTGCCTTCTCTTTTTAGCGTTTGGATAACATGGGTTTTTTACAGGTAAATTCTTCAGCAAGGAAAGCACCTCATGTCTTACCTTAGACCCGGATTTCATCTTAAAGCAAAAGAACATTGGCTGTTCTTAAAATGTCATTCCTCTAGAAATACAGAACTTTTGGTGTTGGAGACATCATATGTACAAAAAAAAAGGGGGGGGAGGGATGTTTCCCAGTTCATCCACTACAAAACAAAAGCAAGATGCTTTGCCAAATATAGTCTGAGCACGCTCACGTTAGAATAAGCAAGCACTCTTTTTCTCTTGAGGGCATATTGCTTCTCAGTAATGGAATTAGTGACTGTCTAGTGAAGCTCTGGGAAAAATATATTTCTTGTATCATATTATTAAAATGCTCAGTTTAAAAATATATACAGTATTCTGCTACCGCTTCTTCCAAGGATTAATGAAACCAACTTTGAAGAACAATATTAGGAACAGCGTATATACTACACTGATATTTACCTGATAAGTAGATTTTTTAAAATTAAAAATGTATCTGTTATTTAAAAAAAGCTGTCAATGCTTTTATACTTTTGAGTGACTGTGGCTGGTATTTTTGAATAATAATGTGAAATTAAGGAGACAATAAAGCAGCAGCCACTGTTTTTCCCTCAGTGTGAAATACTGTAACTAGTTTGCACTCCGATGTCTGCATATTTTGTGCTGTTAAGTCGAAACTGACATAGCGACCTTAATAGAGCTTTCTGAGAAACCCAGTGTGTCACAGCCGATAGAGTGGTGGACTAGAACTCTGGAGAACAGGGTATGAGTTGGTCATGAAGTTACTTAAAACACACGGACAAAAACTGACTTGGCATGGGAGTCATGGTATCCCTATGTTCTTACTCTTAAAATGAAGTTTGGAACTAGGGGTTTGCCCCTGGAGGCATTAAAGGATGGATCCTGCAAGTGTTGTGATGGTTTCAGGTTGTACCTGCTCCTTCAGCTGGTGAAAGTAAGAACAATAGATCAGTTTGATTCTTTTTTTAAAAAAAAACACACCCTATAATATCCAGCTGTTGCTCAGATCTGTCTGCCTTGTGGGGAATGCTCACCCATTTCTCTATTAGTGCAAGACTAACCAAATGTTATATGAACAATCTGGAGATTAGTTTAAATGCAGAAATTTGATGAATAGCATCTGGGTCCATCCTTTCTTTCTCCAATAACATAGACCTAGCCAAAACCTGAGCTATGGTTTAGAAGATATATAAGCCCCTGGGTTTTGAAGAAGGGGAAAGTAAGGTGCACTGCAAACGAATGATACAGCTTTGTAGTTCTGTATCAGCTACCTTCCGCCTATATGTGACATTCGAAGCTGTTTGTGAATACTGTCAGGTACATTTATTGCTATCAATCAGACAGTCTGCTGTATTAATTTAATCTCTTCTAAGCAGAGTAGACCTTGGAAGAATTATTTTTGTGGACTATAATGCTCAGAACTCCCCAACTAGGACAGCTTCTATTCATACAACTCTGGGGCTTGTGGTCCAAAAAAAGCTACCTCTCCAAACTCTGATCCAGATAGGAGGCAAGTTTTACAAAACACCTCTTCACCTTCTCTTTCTGACCATACATCTGTTTAGCCTGGCTCATATTCTTCTAATTACAACCATGCTTTTGTTGTGCATTCCTGCTATCTCCTTAACTGTAGCCCTGTTGTGTTGAAAGTTTTTTGTTAAATGCTGCATGCAGGCAGGAAAAGCACAGAATAAGTGACAGCTTTTGTCTGAAACAGCAAGATAAAACAGGATGTAAAGTGTGGGTGTAATGAGAGACTGTGGCAAGGAGGACAAAGGTGACATTGATAGAAGCAGCAATGCTATATGGAGCAGGCAGCCCAAATGCATATCCAATCTGGAAAGGAGATTTTGTTTCATTTTGCATTTATCCCTGTTAAATTTCATTCTGTTGTTTTCAAACCACTGCTATAGCCGATCAAAATCATTTTGAATTTTGTTCCCCTTTTCCAGGGTATTAGCTATTCTATCTAATTTTGTGTCATCTGCAAATTTGATAAGCATTACATGCACCCCCTCATCCAAGCCCATAATAAAAACCTTGAAGAGCATTCATGGTAGTACAGCACTTGTTACCTCCTCCCACTTTGAGAAGGAGCTATTTAATAAGTACTCTCTGAGTACAATTCTGTGATCAACTGTGTATTCACATGGCAATTGTTCTCTCAGCACACACCTTGTTATTTAGCTAATCAGAATATCAAAGGGCACTTTGACAGAAACTTTGCTGAAGTCAAAGACACATCTGTAGTGTTGCCCTGCTTTGCCCCCGGCCCTTTCACAGGCTATTGACAAGCACCATTTCTAATTTTTCTCTTTCGCTGCCACCAACTAGTAAATTAATGCCTCCAGACTGATTTTAAATTAAATAAAGTTAAAAGACACTTATTTGTTACAAAGTAGAATTAAAATCATAAAAATAACATGTTTAGGTACAAACAAAAGGAAGACTATAGCTCAAACCCACTAAAGTTTGGTTACTGACAACATTGCTCACATGCACACCCTGTTCTTCACAGTTCTACAATCCTATCTGTTCTCTTTAACTGTCACTCAGTCAGACCCTATCTTTTCTCAGTGAGTGTAGGTCCCTATCTGACCTTCTCTCAGACAGTGTCAGTCCCTATCTGACCAATTCAGTGTAGGGCTGAGCCTTAAATCCCCTCAGGCTCCTCCCCCAAACTCTCTCATTGGTTCACAAACCACCAATCCACATGTGTGTGTGTGTGTGTGTTGTGTCGTTACAGTCGTGACCGACTCTTCATGACTCCATATCCATGGAGTTTTCTTGGCAGGAATACAGACACATCTAATAAATTGTTCTCTCAGCATACACCTAGTTATCTTGCTAATCAGAATATCAAAGGGCACTTGGTCAAAAACTTTGCTGAACTCAAAGACATATCAACTGTATGTCTGCAGTAGTCCCACCATCAACCGGGCAGGTAACCTGATTTTAAAAAAATGAGATAAGATTAGTCTGGCAGCATTTGTTCTTGACAAATCCATGTTGGCTTCCAGTTATCACTGTTTGGAAAATAACAGTTATGCATACAACTTAACATCAGGTTTCAGTGGGAAGGGGGCTTCAGAGCTGAACATATATATGTCTTGCACTAACCCATTAACAATGTCTCTTTTCCTTGACTTCAGGCAAGTGTTTGTCCCCTCTTCTTTTTTTGTTTGCTTCTGTTGTTTTGTGTGCTTTCTTTAGAGGACAGCAAACATGTAGCCCTCTGCTTTTGACCTCTGACCATGCAGCCGGGATGGTGGATTTCAAATGCTTAGTATGACTCTGACAGTAGGTTCTTTTCTTATAAAGTGGTACCTCTGATAACGAATTCATTCTCAAAGCAATTTGGTATCTGAAAAATTTGTTACTTAAATGCAGTTTTCCATTGAAATGAATGGGAAACCGATTAATCTGTTCTGGAGGTCTGAAAAAAGGCAAAAAACCCTGTTTTTTCCAGACCTCTTTATAAAGTACACTTTAAAAGCATGCAGTGCAGAACATCCCCCTAGAACACCCTGATGTGCAGTGCAATGCAAACATGGACAACATAAACCAACAAGACTACCCCAGCCTTTTCCCGCCAAAATGCAATAGGGGAAAATGCAAACAAACATAAGCAGCAAGGGAAATCCAGCCTGTTCTTGCCTTCAGAGCAATGGGAAAGATTGCAAACATGAACAGAAGAAAGCAACAAGACTACCCCAGCCTGTTCATTGCAAACATGCAAAGAAAATCAGTGCAAAGATTAATAAAAGCTAGCTCCAAAACAAATGCCAGGTCATTCCTACCAAAAGTGCAATCAAAACCAATACAAAAACACAAAAGAAAGCAAGGAAACCTCAGCTCCCTACCTTTCCAAGTTTGAAAAGTCCAAATCCCTCAGCAAAAAATGTCCAGAATGGCTCTAAATCATCATGAAAAAAACAGTCTAACTTCTCCCACGCCTCCACAAACTACAGGGGGTGCAATTTATCCTGGGTACACTTTTTTGCAAGGCATTATGAAAAATTCGTTATCTGAGGCAACCCATAGGGAAAATTTGTTATCCAAGGCAACCTATTCTCGGAAATTTCCATTTGCTATCCGAATTACAGTATTTGTTATCAGGGGCATTTGTTATCTGAGATATTACTGTACTTTTTAATTTTCTGATTGTAACTGAAGTTCCATAACTGTAAGGAGATGTTTTTCTTTTTCTATTTAAGTCACTTGTAGAGTGTTTTTCTATATACAAATGACTATTCGCTGTGAAAACAAAAGAGGCAGGGTGGAAGAAGGAAGTTTTAGCCATTCTCCTTTATAGTTCTCCTGCGCTGTAGCTACCTTTTGTACTTGATGCTCTGCTAATTACAAGAAATTAACCAAAGTTACTCCAACAATTACTGCATTGTTTTCAAGGTGCTTGCACATTCGCCATGTTATTTGTCCAAACTTTTCCTGGGGTTGATGTTAGGCTGACTGGTGTATAGTAGAGATGGGCACAAAGCTCAACAAACTGCTTCACATGAAGCAGTCCGTGCAGCAGTACAGGTGCCACACTTTGCCTCCTTCCACCCCCTGGACTTGCTGGGCCACATCCTGGGCTCCACATGCTATTGGGGTCCTTCTACTCTGGCAGCACTCCACTCAAGGCACAAGCTTGGCCAGCCCATCCTCATCTCTTCTACCAGCCAACCACTCATTGGCTGCATGGGAAGAGCCTTCCCTCTGCCTCCTTGGAGTGGGTGGCTGCTGGAGGAGGCAGGGATTTCCCAGCTAAGCTCCTGCCCCTAATGGAGCCCTGCTAGAGAAAAAGGCCCCCAGTGGTGTGTGAAACCCAGTAAGTGGGTCAGCCTGCGTGAAAGGGGAGGGGGAGGCAAAACGTTTTGACCATTTCTAGTGTATAGTTCTCAGGTTCTTATGTTTTTGCCCTTTCTGGTCATCTGGAACTCCTCTCATCCTCCATGATTTCAAAATTGTATTCCTTGACCGTTTATCAGTCTCAAGCTACAGTCCCGTCCTATCCACTTGTACTTCTCATTTGGAGCAGAGTCTGCAGAAGCAGAACACTTTGGAGATCAGAGAAGAAGCGAGGGAGAGTGAAATAAATAATGGAAACAAACCAAACAAACAGGAAGAGAAGAGGGGAAAGCCAGAGGCAGGAAAAAATGCTTCGTTATCTGGTTAGTGGCAGAAGACTATGGCCTTTGTTTATGAAATCTGCCTCCTCCCATTAAAACCCAGAGTTAGGCTGCACATAAAACTGTTATTTTCTCCAACAATATCCTCCCCATTCTTTGCTTGAGGTATGCTTCTGTTGCATAGCGTCCAATGTCACAGGAAATAGCTCTTCTGGTAATTAGTTAAGTCAGTAATGTCTAACCAAAGAACACAATCTGAATAATATGGGCCTCCCTTACTGTATTCTCTAATACAGGATTTATGTTCATGGTCTATATGTTGCATTAAATTGATTTAGAAGGATGTCAACATTTCAACAGTGTTAGTAGAAGTTGTATGTGCCTACAAAAGACATTTTAAAAAGGCCTTTCCTACATCTCACTAGCAAAAGCAAGCAGGCATATTACAAAGCAGGTTTAATTGTTAGAAAATATGGAAAATATGAGTAAGGACAGCTGTAGCACACATGGAGTCAGTGTGTACTAGGGTAGACTCAAAATATTTTGCAGCCTGAAGTCAAGAACAAAATGGGGCTCTTCTCTTTTCACATACAGAGGCAAACCAGACTGATGCATACAGGAGCAAACAAGACAAATTTTATGCAACTTTAGGGATGGGACAGCATCTTTTACCACAGTTGAGGTTAACTGCTTAGCAAAGGGAATCAAGGGCCACCCATTTGGGACAGAGAGTGCTATCCTACCAATACATCAACAGCACTTTCCATTAGGGACCGGCACGAAATGAAAAATAGTGTTTCATTTCCTTCCATTTCACACATATACACACACACGTTTTGTTTCATATTGTAACATTTAAAAAAATGTTACTTATGAAACATAATGAAACAAAATGAATCCCCTGTAGCACCAGTGCTCTAGCTGGTGTGGTGGGGTATTCAAAAGCCTTCTCACTGACGCCTCCCAGCTGATTTTGACAGCTTGAGCTGTCAAAAAATCCCAACCGGGAAGGGGGGGGCTAGGGAGAACGGAGCAGCCAGGCTGCAGTAAAATTGCTCTCCTCCCACCCTCTCCCAGGGGGTTATTTTGGACAGGGAATGCAGTTGGCATTGGGGGCAGTGCCCCTCCCCTCTCTCTACACACTGAGCTGTCAAGAAGCCCCAGCTGGTAGGCAGGGGAGGGGCCAAACGCAGAAAGGAGCTGCGTCTTGGCTTCTTTCTGATTCTAAATTGAAAAAAGGCTCCTAAGGGCATCCCCTTTGCAGCTTAATAGCTCAGCACCCTTACTCCCAAACCTCTCAAAATTTGGAAGGCTTAAAGGGGAGAGTACAAGGGAGCTACCAAAAAATTGGTGCCACTTGGATCTTGGGAAGCCCATTTTAGATAGTAACTAAACAGTTCATTTTTAATGAAAACAATGACTCTTTTGTTACTATCTGAAATGAAATGGGGTCTCTAATTTCGTTAGCTTACAAAACAATTAGTAAGCTAATGAAACGATGAAACAGTGTTTGTTATTTTCGTTAGGGTGCCCATCCCTACTTCCTATCCCAAAGCATCTGCTTCCTGAAGTGACCACCTTACTTCACTGTATGATATAGATGACCTTGCCATGTGTAATAACAAGCAGTTTAGGTTATTAATGTTCATTAATGATATGAAAATGGGTAACTGTGGACATGGGGGGGAGTATTGGGGTTGAACAAACAAACAACGTTTTTAGAAACCTTGTCCAGCAATGAAAGTCATCCAGATACCTCTGGACAACAAGTCATTCATCTTTTAGTTAAAAAAAAAAACTGAAAGGATTTTTGAGGGACAATTCCGGTGAGAACTTTAAGCTTGTTTTAGGCTATATCCCTGGCTGTAATTCAGTGGAATTTACTTGTGAGACTCTTACGAGATTGCATTGTCAACCTTTTTGTTTTGCTTTATCTAGGTTTATGTTATGCTGCCAGACCATAATAGAAACAGTGTATCCTAGGCCCTGTGGGATTCACCTCACCCTTTTGCCCATTTTTGTACTGACATTACTGAAATAAACCCTAATCTGTGAAAACAAGACAATTGGCAGTATCTTTAGTAAAGAGTGCGTCATGCTAGGAAGTTCTTAACTCAGTCAAATAGCTGCTTGACTGAATAATACTTAGACATTTATTACCCATATTAGTAAAGGCCTGCTACATGGATGTTTACTTTTTTTAAGTTGCAGTGGAAGTAACAGGAAGTCTCTGTGGTTTTTTGCTAGAACTGAACATCTATAGTTGTTCTTTTGAACAATTTGTGACAAAATGGAAGAATTAAAAATAGATTAGTCCTCTTGCAGACCCATAATGCAGAAAACAAGTTTGTTCTAGCTCTAGAATATTTTAAATAAAAAGTTACCTTTCCAACTTTAAAAGTTTGTTTTTGTTTTCCTTAGTTTGGTTCCACTGGGTATTATATTTGATGCAACAATGTAGAATACATCAGGGTATCTTACAAAGTTATAAATAAATAAATAAATAAATAAATAAATAAATAAATAAATAAATAAATAAGAACAATGCTGCATTGTTCCCAAAACATTACAAATGCAGGTGGTATTTTTATCGGACCATTAAGAAAATAAAACAAAGGAGCTTTTGATGATAATCCATCTTCCTACCCATGAAAACTTGGTGCAGTATCTGCGGAAAATGAATTGTCATCAACAACTTTGCTTTATCGCCTGTTCCTGCATTTATATTGTATCAAGGCAGTCATTGTACTGCATAGACTTAGAATTAGCTCAGGAAAACATCAGGAAATGTTGTTTCTGAACATGGTACATAAGGAATCATGGTGACTGGGGTTATTTCCTATCACCTAGTAAGATCTTAGAGTAGGGCAATGGTAGGTGGTGGTGGTAGTGTTTGTGGAGCTTTCAAACCTTCGAACCCAGCCTGTCACCCGAGTTCATTTATGCTAAATAAATGAAAGAAAATGGCAAGGCATTAGTTACCTATTTTGTAATACTTAGGTTAATAAACATTCTTCTGAGTCACCTCTACTAATTAGCAAGGCAAATGAAAAATAATTTGTGTGAAAATTAGCGTATTGTTTTCTAAAAAAAGGACAACAATAATTATATGCCATAATTTAATAAGGAGGGGTTTCATTTGGTCTCTTTCCACTTTATACAGATTCCTGAAGTACAGTAAATGCAAACAGCCCTGTGAAGTAAATAAACATGAGAGAGAATAACTGGCTCAGGATCAGTCTAAAGGTTGACCAGTCAGCCATCTTGTCAGAAGTGTTCCTTACAGTAAACCACTAATGCAAAGCTATGGGGAAGGCCTTGCCATTTTCAAGAGTAGTTGTACACACACACTGTTTTTCAACGGAATGGGTGGGTGAATGGCTGCTGATGGTTGGGGACTCTGGAAGAATAGTCTGGGGAGACGGCTGGTGATCCAGAGCTGTGGCCCTGCTCTGTCATCATCATGCTGATGAACACAATACCAAACTTCTTCAGCCATATGACTTCTTTTCATAACAATTCTAAGATGAGTGGCACACCTTATTGATTCTACTGTTATTTTGAGCAGGGAAGAAGTGTATGATTTCCCCGGTGCCCTAGGCTTGCACCCTTTCTGGGAAGTGTTATCAATGTGGGTGGGATACAGAAGTCAGAGCCTCAAGGCCAACGTTACAAAGCCACCCAAAGTCTTAGTTAAACAGAACTGCTTTTCTTTTCATTCCCAAATCAGTTGGGGGAATGCATTTAGTAACATAGATCAGCATTCAAAAATTGTGTTTTTCCAAAGCCTCCAGAAATGAAGAAAGATAGACTACAAGGAAGAGAAAAAGAAGAGGAGGGAATAAATAATCTGCTAATTAATGAAGCAAACTATGCGGAAAGAGGAGTCACTTGAACAGTTGTTTCTTCTCCACTGCAGAGGGGCACGGGAGGCGAAATTATTGATTTTGACTGTGCTAGACCATTGCAGATGCACTGAATCAGTTAGGGTAAATGTTTAAAAAAGTTTTTTCTTTGTGTTGTTCATATTGTCAATGGAAAATAGTGCAGCCAGATTTTTTAATGGCATGTTACACAAAGGGAAATTAGTTAACTAATACATTAATAATCTAAGTGATTTAGTTTCATCAGCAATGGTCTAGCAACCCCCCTCCCCCCAAAAAAACCCACCGCAAACAAGCCACTTCCCCTGCCTGGAAAGGCTCAGTTCCTTGTAGCAACTCTCTGAACTTCTCTCTTGGGGCTGGGACCCTGAGGCAGCCCTCCTGGGAAGAATGAGTGATAACAGGCAAATAAGCTTCATACTTTCTGCTCTGCCAGTGCAATTTTATTTTTCGGTAATTTGAATTCTCAGTCTGTGCTGTTGAACGGTTTGTATCCTGAAAAGCGGTACTGGGATAATGATCCATGATTCATTAAGCCCATTCATTCCCAAAGATGGATTTCAGTTTTACTGTATCATAGAAACCCCATCCATTTTTATAAAGGAAGTTATGGTTTGTACAGTACTAATAGAGTATGGATATGTTTTTAAAATACCAGGATACCTATTTCTTAGAGAATTAGAATCTCAGGGGAAGTCTTCAATTTGTAGAAAACAAATGTTATTACTGCCCATGCCATGGTCCCAGTTTTTCTGTGTAATTTTTCCATGACATGATGCTGACGGTGGCTAGTGAATAGAAATGGACATTTGTTCCTCACCTCATGCAGCACATATTGGATGCCACAAAAGACCAGGAGATTTAAATTGCTAACGTTAATACTGAGATAACGAAGAGTTCTTAGGGGAATTTCTTCTGGAAACCAGAATGATTTATATGATTTTTTTTCAGTGATGCAAAGGTAAACTGCTACAACAAATTACTTCCTTTGGCAGCAGTAATGCTAATGATGATGGCCTGATGCCAGAGCAAAATAATGAGTACGAAAATGAATTTCTGCTTAAAAGTAATGCTCTAAGCCTTCCTTTCCAGTGTCTTGAATTATAATGATAATTACATTTTGTGATCTTGTTAGTCTGATTGCTTTTATAAAAAGAACGTTCAAAGCTCTGATACAAACTATACATGTTCATATAGCTTGGCGTTGTCTACTGTAACATCTGTTTCTCGGGATTTCATTCAGAAGCCTTTCCTATCATCTGCAACCCCACCCCCTTTAACAGTAACTGGACCTCCTAGTATGCTATTAATGTTCCAGCTCCTCTTCCATCGCACTCTTTGCATTCCCTGTTTTAGCTTTTCCTAAAGGCATTTAAACTATGAAATCTTTATGTTTACATTCCTGTCCATTGCCACGTGTCCCACTGCAAGTTTTTGCAAGGGAAACTCCCCATCATTTGTTGATATGGAAAATGTTTACACAGATTCCCAATGGAGATTCCATTCCCAGAATATCTCTTAACACCAACGGTGTGTTGATGCTGCTCTTGAAACAATTCTAAAAATAATGGTGATTTCACTCAGAGATCCAAAGTTGTTGTCCTAAACTCACAGTTCCTGGCTGTGGAAACAGCTGGTCTTCCCAAGTGTCTCAGCCATCTTGTATTGCTCTCTGTTTTGCTTTCTGAGCCCACCAGAGATGAGAACCCTTTCACTGGGAATATGAAGGCTTAATTCAACATAAAAGCAGATGAGTCAAGAGCATTGTATAGTAGAAAGGTTGGGTTGTCTTGCTTTCAACTCCATTCAACCTCTAGACCAGGGGTGGTGAACCTTTGATACCCCAGATGTTTTCAACCACAACTCCCACAGTCCTTTGTCATTGGCAATCTAGGTTTTGAAATCTTGGAGTTGTGGTCCAAAACATCTGGAGTGCCAAAGGTTCACCATCACTGCTCTAGACCATCTCTCTTGGCCTTGGAGGCAGACCAAAGATTCACATGAATTGATGGGGTGTTGTCCATGGGAACTGACCCTGAAGCCAGGACTCAGGGATTTTAAAATAAAAACAACAAAGTAGTGATAAAATAATTCCATATTGAGAAGGGTGGGACAGGTGCAAACAGTTTTAGAATGGCACTCAAAGCTAAACCTCATATCAGTTATGATGGAAAATATGCAGAAAACTTCTTTGTAGATCTAAAGCATGTGTAAAACCCCATGAAGCAGGTAAGAACATAAAATTTTGTTTTTCACATCAGTTGTTTAACTAAAAACATCACAAGCCAACAAACTCTTAGCAGATGTATCTTTCAGGAGGATCTCTAGATGCAGATCTCCAGCTGGCAAGTCTCTTAGCAAAGTTGTAGGGAACAAAGACAAATTTCTCCATCATTATCAAATGAAGGCATATAATTTCTGCAGTTTATTTCCTTTAGAAAGCAACATGATGGTTTAACAACAAACAGCTCTCAAGTTCCGCTGCTGTTACACAGCTGACTTAGGATGTGAACAATGGGTGTTAGTAATGAAGCACCATAAATCATATTTTCCCTTCCTTACTGCCTAGAGGGTAATTAGAAAGCAATTTAAATGGAAAATAAAAGTATTCTGGAAATAGAAATTGAATTTCTGTGTTACATAATGGCTTGACAATAAAAATGTGTATGAATGCAAAGCTCATAGCGGTTTTTCAGGTTTCCTTTAAAAATGTTCCCAAACATGAAATGACCATATTTGAATGCCAAAGAAAGAAAGAAAGAAAGAAAGAAAGAAAGAAAGAAAGAAAGAAA
>JAHTLZ010003307.1:1303972-1316821 GCA_023846285.1 Phrynocephalus versicolor
AGAAAGAAAGAAAGAAAGAAAGAAAGAAAGAAAGAAAGAAAGAAAGACTATTTTAAAAAATACTGGTTTAAACTGGCTTTCCTCCCATCCTTAGTTTGTAAGTCAAATGAAGGGCAATTACTGTATTTACCTGATCTTTACCCAAATTTTACACACTGTAAAGTGAATAGTGTTTTTTTTTTACCCACAGAAGTTTATCCAGATACCAAAACAACTCACAATTCTTCTGCTTCCTGATGGCCAGAATTGTGGTGTTGATTTATGTATGCATAAGTTAAATTGTGTAACTCACTGCATCACATTGTCACTAACTAATGAAGTGCCAATCACATTACAAAAACATGCTGCTTATACTCTGGCCCATAGTGCTTAAAGCTGTCTCTGGACAGTTTATAATTAAATTATGCAGGCTACAAATTCTCCCCTACCACCAGTGAGCAGAATGTTCAATTTACTGAACTTGGATGGAAGGTTAAGTCAACCTTGAGCTAGCTACCTTAGCCCAGGATGTTTACTGTAGTTATGTGCCATTAAGTTGGAATCAACTTAGTGATCTTAATAGGTAAGTGAGATATTTAAGGGGTTGTTTTGCCAGTTCCATTCCCCCAGTGAGTATCCATGGTTACAGAGTCCAGTTCATTTTTCTATATACTCCACCACACGGAGTATCCAGAGCCTCATTAGTTAAAGCAATTTACTACAATTTTGCAATTTAAGGCTCTCAAGGGGAAGGATATGTCACTGGGTACCGAGGTGACAGCTATCTACACTATGGGCGCTATGGGTTTGTCCCTCTTCCTGTGTTCCCACCCCTCCACACTCCATTGTTCCTGTCTGCGTTGGGAAGGGGGAGAAAAGGGAGAAAAGAATGCACACTCACCTCCACTCACCTCCGTTTGCTGGTCAAAACACCCCCAGCCCGAGCAGTCCCATAGTGATTCCTGTCTCTTAAAGGGGCGGCGGGGACAAAAAAACAAACAGTAAGCAAGGGAGCCTTCACAGCTTTACAATCCGCATCAGAAGATTTTTTTACCTCCTGGAGGCCAGGTACTTGAAAAGTGCGCTGGGATGTGCTTAGGTGGGCGTGGTCAAATTTATTTATTTTTTAAAAGTGGGAAAATATTTTTAAGCTCTCCATATCTGGGAGCCCTTTGCCTCGGATTTTAGGGGTCATGTAAAAGTGCCCTATGTTATTTCCAGTTACTGTGAATAAATGTGAACCCAGGATAGTGAAGAAAACTTGGTGGTGCTAGAGAGCTTTGTGGATACTGTGGATGCTAGAAAGACGAATGAGCACTTCTTAAATCATATCAAGCCAGAACTCATTCTAGAAGCAAAAAATGACAAAACTGAGGCTATTGTGTCTGAGGCACATCATGAGAAGATAAGATTCAATGGAAAAGAGTATAATGCTAGGAAAAGTCAAAGACAGTAGGAATGGAGGAAGATAAAATAAGAGATAGAGTGACTCAGTGAAGGAACCCAGCCTTGAGTTCGCAAGGCCAGAGCAGAGTCATTCCTGATATAATATTTTGAATGTCATTCATTCATTGAGTCACCATAAGTCAGAAGAAACTTGATGGTCTGTAACAACAACCATAACAAGAATATGTATAAATTGCCAGTTGGATTCTGGCCAACATAACAGCTGACATCCCACTTGCTCATAATGGTTAGAGGCAAGTATACCTAGTTATCTTCAAAGTATAGTTAACATTCTTAAAAATACATCCATTTATTTGATGTATTGTTCAGTGCACAGTCTGGCTAAGTTATAAGACTTTTATCTAAAACCATTTAGCCCTTAATAATCGAGCCAACAGGACAAAATCTGCTTAATCATAAATTTCACCTTAACCAATTTATGAATCAGCACATCAGAACAGAGTAACTTTTAGAGGAAGTCAGACATTTGAACTATGATCATGTTTTTGTGTTGAAGATATTCCATATGTTAATAACCATAGGCTCATTTTAAAAAAGAGGGAGAAGCAACAACCTTCTGCAATGGGATCTTTCTCTCTTCTGTATCTTTTTTCTTATAATAGAACAAATTGCTCAGAAGGATTTAAATCCCAGAGTATGAGATTACTGCTTATTGCAAAGAAAAGCAACATCTGAGTACAGTATGTTGCGTCAAGAGTAGACATGGGCACGACTCAGCGAAATTTTTGTTTTTTCGTTTTCGTTTTTTTGTTTCGTTACGCAACGAAAACGAAAACGAAAATTTTCCAAAAAAACAAAACGGAAACAGAAACGAAACGAAAAACTTTGCTGTGTTTTTCATTTTCATTGCGGCAAGTACATTGAACTAAAAAGAATGCTAACGAAACAGAAATTTTTCGTTTTCGTTTTTCGTTTTCGTTACGAAATGAAACGAAACAAAAATTTGCAAAAAAACCCAACGAAAACGAACCGAAATGGACCCCTCAACGAAAAACGAAAAACGAAAAACCATTTATTTTTTTTTAGTCGTGCCCATCTCTAGTCAGGAGTAGTTCCATGTTAATTAAGAGCTCTTCATTTGGCAAACTGAAGCTGGAGCTTTCCCAGCACAATATATTTTGCTGCCTGGGGCAGAACAACTTGTAATGCTTCACAACACAGCTATCCAAAACTCAATCCAAACACACAAAACTCAAAGCCAACCCGAAATTGCCCCAGTGTATGCAGCAAAACATTTTGCTGCCACGTTTCCTCATTTGTGGCAGTAAAAATAAAATAACAGCTGAGCTAAGTAAAGAAGTCACAATTTGCTGCTCTTTGATGACATCCAAAGTCATGACTAAAGCAGCCACTTCAATCTGCCTAAAGCAGTAGAGTAAGTAGAGCCCCACTGCTCAACCAGCATGGCTGTAGATCCAGTCAGAAAGCTCGGTCATCTCAATACTGTGACACATGGTTCCAAGCTTGAGGTCTAGCCCTCCTTAATCCTTCTGGGATGCAACATTATGACCTGCAGTCCCATTTACAAAGTTAGTAGGCTGGGTGGCTTATTTCTCAACTCGTGTGCCCTTCTCCTCTAAACTCAATGCCTGCTTTCGACTGTTCTCCCCCCCCCCTTGTATCTCCCTCTTTTCTTCTGCTTATACTGTACATGTATTCTGTTCCTTCCTATCTGGAATGGACCTATTGGTTCATGATGTCAATTGGTTCTTGTTATCATTTCTTGCTGGCTCCAGAAGGGACCTGACCATTAAACCAAGCCTCCCTACATCTCATCTCAGTTCTTCATTCTTGGATGTAAATTGTGGGATTTTTGCTTTTGGGTCCTGCAATTAATCTTGTATGGAATCATGAACAGGAGATAAACATTGACCATATCACATTGCAAACTTCTAATATAGGCTTAAAATTTACCTTGGAGGATGGTTGGATAGGCTATACCCTGTACATCCCCCAAAACATATTGGCTGTTAAGGATTTTCACATTTTAAACAGTCTTCATTTTGCTTTTTAGTGCATGTTGAAAGCCACAAGCACCATAGCACTGATCTGGATATATTACACATATGGATGGTATAACATAGGTAATAACAGATGAGTTTATGAGTAAGCTAAGCACAGTTTCTATTCCTTCCTTAGGTAAATGATTGCTGCACAATAATGCAGCAATGATTTGGGGATAGCACAGCAAATCAACATTCTATAATGCAATTCTAAAAATGGGAGCAGCCCCCCAAAATATATGTATTTTGACACTTTAGATCAGCACCAAATTTGGCATAGATATAGCAGGCAGTGAGCTGCCTAGATGCCCTAAGCACTTCCAATCTCTCTTGATTTTGGAAGCTAAGCGGGGTCGGCCCTGGTTAGTACTTGGATGGGAGACCACCAGGGAATACCAGATGCTGTAGGAGCTTGGAGTAGGAACTGGCAAGCCACTCCAGTACTCCTGCCAAGAAAACTCCATGGACATGGAGTCACGTAGAGTCGGTCACAACTGTAACGACACAACACACACACACACACATAGCAGGCAGTCAGCTATTCCACTGTGCCATATCTGGAGAAGTGTTGGCAAAATATTTTTGAGTTAAGATTAAAAGTAAAACTGTTTTACCCTCTGTCCAGACAATAGGCAACACCCAATACCGCCAGAGAATAGTTGTCCCCACCTTCTTTCTTGTTATAAGACTAAACATGTGTGGAACAGGCTTGCTAGCAATAGCTTTTAAAAGTAGATGATACATTATCACAGCTTTGTAGGCAGGGAAGGGAGATTTGGGAGAGCTGTTAAGACAATTATTAAAGACCACAGAAGCAGGGTCTTTTCTTTAAAGAGTTAAAAACAAAACAAAACCAAGCTTGCTTTTAAAGAAAAAGAAATAGGAATGGCAGTCCTCCAGTTTGGGTGAGAAGTAGAGATGAAATATGGAGTCAGGTTCTGGGATTTTCCCCTGCTTGATGTCTCTTTGTGAATGGTAGTGAACGCAAGAGGATAGATATCTTGTAGTGTATGTGGACCATCCTGACTACTGCCATCCATACTGTCAAAATGTCAACATTCAGGCTACTGTTTGCTATGTGAAGTTTGGCATTCTTTCTCCTGCTAGCAACATGATATGGCACAGCAATATCAGGCCATTTATTGGAGATTTGACTCATGGATCCAGAAGCACAACATCCCATGCTGGTGATTTTTTTTTGTTGAAGAACTGAATCTGTGTGAAAGTGGTGCTTCCCCCTAGGAGTGATACTCTTATTAGGGCACATGTGAGGTTCTGAATCTCCCAACATGGTCCTTAGGAAATATGTGCCTGATGAAGCAAGAAAATATCCTTCAAATTATTCTCTTACGCTTTGTATTATTACATTGTATTCCCCCTGGATCTCTTTTTGTATTCACTTGATCTCTTTTTGCCAGTCACTTAGGATGGGTAAGTTGCTTTTTCTCACCATGAAATGAGTTTTGGAAATCATCTTGCGATTGCATCCTAGTTTTGTGACCTTTCAAGATACAGTATTAACAGATAACTGATCAGTTTTCAGTTTTCAACGTATTTGCAGATAACCGCTCAGCACCTTCAGTTTTCTTTGTGCTTCCTGAACAATTATAACATATGATATAATTATAGTTTTCTGCTAAAGTGATTGTACCTCCGCGTATTTAATTTTCTATTAAAACACAAACAGGACCATCAGCAGTTTATCCCACTGTACTCACCAGATTAATGAACTATTATTATTTATTATTTATTGGATTTTATGAAGCAAGTATTTGATTAATTAATTAATTAATAGTCTGATGTGAAGAAATTGCATTAGTAGGAATTCCTAGGTATAGTACATTTTCCTATTCTCTAACAGTGAAATACGTACTCTCCCAAAATACTTCCACCTATTTTATTGTCTGTAGCACTGACATAATTGCATTTAGACTGCTACGATATATTTACTTACTTAATGGCCTTTCTAGGGCATTCCCATTTAGGGAGCCTTGGGTGAGATGCCTTATGTCCTCACCCCTTCTCACTTTTCCCTACTTTCATTGAATGCCAGTTTGATCTATGGCACTTAGACAAATGGGAATACGTCCGTATTTACAGTGAAAAATCTCTTGTGTTCATTTCTTTGAACTTCTCTTGCTATTCCTAGAAGAAAGATTGCATAATATCCCAATATAAAAGGCTTTGTTTTATTTCTGGGTCTTCAAGTGAAGCAGACAAAAGTAATTTAATGGAATTCCTCTTTCACATCCCTCTTAGACAGAATGTTTGGGGGGGGGGGAATCATCGTTTTGGAAGCCAACCCTATAATTACTCCCACTCACCTCTGTTTGTGCAGATTTCATACAGTACTTTGCTTGAAACATGTATCCAAGGTTTTATTCAAGGTGGCTTATTCTTTGCAATGTGTTGGCTCCTTGCCTCTGTCTCTTTCACACCAAATTTGGAAATTACTGGATGGGTAGGTGATGCTTGCTGCTCTGCTTTGGGCACTAAAACATCTTGGGCCTGTTGTTGGTCTACCCTTCAAAAAAAAAAAAGGTTATCCTTCTCTTATGGACTCCGGAACAGAAATGGCTTTGTCTACCAGCCCATATGGTATATTCTGAGGGACAGTGTATTATAATAGCAAGAATGTTGCGCTGGGACTGGGGAGAGCTATGAAGATAAGGAAAGAGGTATTATAAAAATGTGAACGTTAATTTTTGAGAACCAATGGGATGTACTTGGTTAGAGTGTTGGATTAGGATTTGAGTGCTAAAGTTTAAATATTGGCTAAGCCACAGAGCTCACTAGATGATTTTGAGTTAGCTATAATCTTTCATTCTGCCCTATCTCCCAGAGTTAGTATAATGATACAATGGGGAGGGAAAGAGCCATATATACCATCTTGAGTTCTCTCTCCTTCTCTCCATCACCCCTAATTCTCCCCATCTCCTTTAATTGCCATTTTGAATTCACCACCACGCCTACAGAGTATTCCCAGATCTGTTGTGTTTACATGCTGTTAAGTCACCCCCAACACATGGTGACCTTGTGAGTGAGCCTTCTCCTAAATATCCTGCCTTCTATTGCCCTGTGCTCAGCTCTTGGGCACTCAGGCCTATGGCTTCATTTCAGGAGTCAGTCCATCTTATATTTAGTTTTTCTCTTTTCCTGCTGCCTTCTACCTTTCCCAGCATGGTTTGCTCCAGAGAATCCTTTCTTCTCATGATGCGTCTAAAGCGGGACAGCCCCAGTTTCAATTTTTTTGTTTGCCTCCAGAGATAGTTCAGGCTTGATTTGATCTAAGGCTGATACTTCACATCCATCTCATCGCTGTTTACGTTCCCGCTGGGGACCAGTACGAAGAAATCTAACCGCACGTCCATTGCAGGATGAGGGGAGTTCGTCCCGACCACACCCCTGAACTACAATCTAAGCGGGATGAGAGATTCCCCTCCCTGGCCTCAGGAATCTCATCATCTCACTTCTCATTCCGATACGAGTGGCCGAGAGGTAAGGCTCGTCACGGAATGTGCCATTCTCCATCTAGTGGCAGGAGTGCAAAGTGCCATTCACCAGTACATTCCCTATGGAGTCAGCAATGCAGTGCAGAGAGATTAAAAGACAAATGCCTTGAAGTTTGCTCCGTAACGCATTGAAGGCAAGGCTTTGGAGAATTGAAACTTCGAAAAATGGAAGGTCAGGCTGAAAAAAAATGGTGAACAAAGGCACGGAATTTCACATCTCATCACGAAACAAGGACGTGCGGAAACAGTCATGCCGGTATCATCAATCACGCCCATGCATACACGGGAACAGGGACAGAACCGCAAGAAGACCACATGACCGTGACCAACATCAACACGCAATGAACTTCTTCCCAGGACGAGAGTGGATGTGAAGTAACCATCTAAGACTAACTTTAAAAAAATATATATTTTTTATTTCCAATACAAGCATTAGAAGCATTTACTCTTCCACCTTTCAGAGAAGACAAGAATATTCTGAGGTATCGTCAAGACCTTTTAAAATTGGATGGAACTTTAAAATCACAAGAAGAATTGGAGAGGCAGGGAGCGGAGATGAACTGGTGGACAAGATCTCGGTTAATATCAAGATATGCAAAAGATAATCAACAAGTTTTTTATTTAGAAAATACACCCTTCGACAGAATTTTCATAGAAACAAAAGAAAAACATATTAAATGCTTATATAATTTTTTACTTGACTTTGATACTCAGGGGGCACTTTTACACGACCTCTAACATGCGCTGGCAACTTACATTTGGACCAGAGATCGAGGGGGTTTGTCCCTCTTCCTGTGTCTGCATGAGGGGAGGAAGGAAAAAAGGGAGAAAAGAATGCAGGCTCACCTCCGCTCACCTCCGTCTGCTGTCCCAGCAACCCCGAGCAGCCCCGTAGGGATTCCTGTCTCTTAAAGGGGCAGCAGGGACAAAAACAAACAAACAGAAGGTGAGGGGAGCCCAGCATTCACAGCTTTACAATCCACATTGGAAGATTTTTTACCTCTGGAGACCAGGTGCTTGTAAAGTGAGCGTGGTCGTACTTAATTTTTTTTTAAGTCCGGAGCTGGTGGGAAAACAATTTTAAGCTCTGGATCTGGGAGCCCTTTGCCTCAGATTTTAGGGGTTGTGTAAAAGCAGCCAGGAAGAGACAGTGAAGGAATGTATGGTTAAATGGGCACAAAATATAGGTCACAATATTGAGTTTGAAAAATGGGGAAAAATATGGAGAAGAAACCTGAAGTTAACCAAGTCAGTTACCTTCAAGGAAAATATATATATTTAAGTTAGCAAAAATGGTTAAGTTAGCAAAAATGAATGTTCAAATCTCAAATTTATGTTGCAAATGTAAACAGAAGGAGGGCTCATTTTATCATATGTGGTGTTTATGTAAAAAAACACGATTATTTGTTAGTCAAACAAACGATAGAAGGTGTTTTAGAGATATGTCTTGATTTTAAACAAGAGCTGTTCCTATTGAACATGATTCCTGAATCACTAGAACAAGGGAAAACATATGTGGCTATTCATATGATAACCGCAGCAAGGTTTGTCTTTGTCAGATACTGGAAGGAAGCTAGAATACCATCTGAACAGGAATTAATGTTTAAAATAATAGAAACAATAGATATGGATAAACTATCAGAATGTTTAGATGTTTTCAGGAAGGATAATTGCCATAAAGTCTGGGGAAAATACTCTATATGGATGAAGAAGACAGAAAATAATAACAAAAGCTAGAGAACTAAGAAAAAGCACCATTATTGTATATACTTCATGATAAATATGAGTCAGTTTAGATGTGTACAAAGATTTAAACTACTGTATTGGCAATTAGATATAGGTGACTACCAACTCATACCTCTCTGCATTTTGTCCCCCACCCCTTTTATGTTTCCCTATACCCTTTCCCCAATTTGTTTGTATAAGACTAACTTGTTTGTCTTTCTGGCACTCCAGATGATCCACAAGGCAATCCTTTAGCACGATATTTCAAAGAAATCCATTTTCTCCTATTACCTGTAACTTCCTTTACTTTCACACATTGTGGATGATCTTGGTCTCCAATAACGTGTGCTTAGACTTGATTATCTTTTCTAGTACTTTCATTGCTGTCGTTCCCAGTCTGTCTTCTTCTGATTCCTTGGCAGCAGCCTCAATTTAGAGACTGTGGCCAAGTCTCCAAGCTAAGGTAAATACCTTCTCATTTTCAGCCACTTGCATGGTTTTGAACAACACAGTTTTTTTTAATTTAAAATTTATTGTTCCTTGCAGTTTTGTGATTAGAAAATGGGAAAACGCAGCCCTTGGATAAATAATGATGATGATGATGATGGGAAAGCACAAGGTCCGTTTTGCTGGATTATTCATTAAAATCAATGAAACAATTCTCTGTCATTCTTGCAATGTTAGCCGCTCCCAGCTGCTCAGTGCCTGGATTCTTTTGCACTTGGAAGAAGAACAAGGGAGAAAGAAGAATCAGGATGAATGGCATGAAATAGCAATATGATGGGGAATGAACACACACACACACACACACACACACACACACACACACACACACACACACACACAAATTGTGTATATTATCATAGTTGTTGGGAAAGAAAGCCAAATAACCTCTTTCCTCTTGAATCTACAGAAGCATGCTCAATTTTTCTGTGCTGCCAGTGAGATGGGGAGGTTATATATTTTCCTTTAGCATTTTCTTGGTGCATATGCCACTAAAGTATACACCCAGCTAAGTGTGCGCATGGTTCTTCTTTCAAAGGACGTAGCTTGGTACTAGCCTTACAGACAGGAAAAAAAATGTTTAGAAAGATAGGGGAAAGCAAGGAAACCGAGGTGAAATATAGAAGGAGTCACAGAATGATTGCTATTGCTACCTATGTGGCCCCATCAAAGAACAGCTGGATCACTCTACTATTTCTCCCACGTGCAGGGGTTGAACCAAGCAGTTGTTAGTGTGATTAGAGTTGGGCTTGGGACATCCAGTTTTGATTCCCCACCAGGCCATGAAACATACTGGATAGTAATGACCAATTGCCCTCTGTTCATGTAACCTAAAGAGTTCTTGTGTGGGTCGCATGGAGTGGAAGAGAGGCATGTATGCTGCCTTGACCTCATTGAGGATTAGGTGGAATATATATTTAATTCATAAGTGCAGAGACAATTACTGTAAATAAAAATGAACAAGAGGCAGTGTCATCTTGCTAAACAGCCTAGATTTTCCAGGAGATCCAAGAGCGCTTCAGACCTCCTCAGCTTCTAACTCAGAAGAAAGAAGACTAGGACCACGATGCAGGTCCCATCTTTGAGGTTGTCTGCTTTGGCCTTCTGAAATAAATCCAGAGAGTTCAAAACAGAGTATTTATATACAAACAGCTGTAGGCACACTATCACCTAGGTCTGGATTTTTGGATTCAGCAGTGTAGTGCTACTGTGCATCTTATGATTTATTTATATTAAGATGTCTATATTAAATTATTTCTATTTGTTTCTAGCACTCAAGTGAGGTTCTAGGCAGTGGTGCTCCCCATTTTACCCTCAAAACTTGCTGGACTGAGGCCAAGTTGCCTAAGCTCATTCATCTCTTTCTCCTACACCAAACTAATTTTATTTCTCATCCCTCTCAGAAGACAAGTGTCCCAGTGTCACCTTCGTATCTATCACTGTGTCACATATGGAGATTGATCTACTCCCTGCTGCTCCTGGAACTGTGGAGAGAGGTAACAGGGAATGTCTCTTAAGCATTCCATATGTTACTGCTGCAAATGCCAAGGTAAGGCTCCTATAAATTATAATGGAGGTGGACTGCAATCTTAAGTAAACGTTGTTATCGAATTGTGCAAGCTAAGTAGAAATATAAGCTCTCCTTAAACTATGCCTCTCTCCCTCTATCATTTCCTGCTTAACTTAGGGGTCTGTAGGGAACACACCCACCCACTCCTGCACACATAATTCTTTAAAACAGATATCAGTTCACATAAAAACGACAAGAATAACTGAAGGGAATCATCTTTAGCAAAAGCACCTCTGTGTTGCATGACTACCGATGTCTCTTTTCTGGTTCTGTTTATTATCAGCTTCCAAATCTTCAGTCAAAAATCTGGAAAGAGGCAGTGGGAGAAGCGGAAAAGATGCCTTCATTACTCTGTAAAAGCAGGCTACTTGCTGAGGGGAAAAATCTCATGTGGAACCTGCTTAACATAGCTTTTCTGGAGCTATAATCCTCAAATCTCTCCAAACACTGGAGAAAACTAACCTTTGTGCAGGTGGCCAGATCAAAGGCAGTGTGTAGATACTGTTCCTCTTTTCAGTGTTTGGTTTTGCCATGAAATATCTTGCGTGTGCACTGTGTAAACTGAAGTCCATAATGCTTTGGGGTCAGAAGAAATTAAGCACCAATTCCTTTGCTGGAGCAAGAAAAACGACGTTATAAATTCTAGCTACTCATGCTACTCTAGTGACACCAAGCAAGGGAGAATGCCAGAAACTTACTCCTTTTGCCCCATCAGGTAGGCATTTCTCACCCAAAGCAAAAAGCAATGGTTGTGGCTGTGTTTCAACAAGTGTGGGTGGTAGTGAGCACAAAAGGGTAGAGGTGGGCACAAACGGCTGGTTCAACAGTTCATGCTAGTTCACCTTTCTCATGAACAGGTGTATGGTAGTTCCCAGGCCTGCCTCCTCCACCAGGCGCCCACTCAGAGGCAACACCTGTAGGAGGTGGGGCAAGAAAGCCGGGGTGCTGCCCACTGGGGGAGCCAGGGCTTGGAACTCCTGAACACCTATTTGTCCAAGGGATGGACCGGCACAAACTTAACAAACCAGCAGTTTGTTCCAGTCTCTACAAGAGGGTATCCTGTAGACTATCTTGACTGCTGCTATTGATTTTATCAACATTCAGGGTGCCCTTTGCAATGTAAAATGCATCATTTTTTCTGCAGGTGTGGCCATGGTATTGCACAACAATAGCCTCAGGTCAGCTGTTGTCCAACCCACCAGAACATCATAGGCCCATGCACTTCGGGCCTCTACCATTAAAGAGGCCGGTTAAGTGGCTACGTGAAATTATGGAATACCTTGCCGAGCAGGCTTCATATAATGCCTTCCCCGCCCACCTTCCAGAAAGCTCTTAAGATCTGCCTTTTTAGGGAGGCATTCGGTGACCTGTAAGCTTTTAAAGTCTTGTGCTTTGTGTAGTTCTTCTGGGCGCCACTTTAGTTTTATTTTAATTTTTCTTATATCTACTTTTGTTCCTGCCACTAATTCTTGGTTATTGTGGTTGTTCTTGTGCTTTGTTTTATTTATTATGTACACTGCCTTTGTCAAGAATATTCTTGTGAGCGAGTTTTTCAACTTGTAACTAGAGATATGGAGTCCAGCTGTGGACTGAAGCAAGCTCGGTAAAATGGCCTTGACAAGAAGGCTAATGTCCAAGGACAGTGGAGTGTAGCTCAGAAGCATGGATGAGAAAAACACTGTAACATGTGATGTGAAAGTAAAGAATTGATTGGAAAGAGATGTTATATATACTTTATGTATTGCAATATGATCTTGCTGTTTAGCCAGGGCTGTTTAGCCAGTAAGCCTGATGTGATGTCTATATGACAAGGAAGAGTAGCTGGATTATTTATGCTACTGGATGTAAGTCTGGAAACCATGAATACGTATATATTTTGTAAATAAACTGCAATAGAAAACCAGCAATGGAGTCTGTCATATTTTTGCCTCTAATCCTTGACATTGCTGCAACTCTGCTTATTGAGGTCAACTCCTCATAAATTCCTTGACAGCCTTGAGTTCCCTTTGGGAAGCATGCAGTATATAACTCTTAAAAGAAAGAGAAAGAAAGAAAGAAAGAAAGAAAGAAAGAAAGAAAGAAAGAAAGA
>JAHTLZ010003307.1:1316831-1365256 GCA_023846285.1 Phrynocephalus versicolor
GAAAGAAAGAAAGAAAGAAAGAAAGAAAGAAAGAAAGAAAGAAAGAATAGCAGGCTGTTTCTTCATGTTTTGAATTGTCGATATAGAAGCACAATAAAAACAACAGATGTGTTTTTAAAGAATAGAACAACATACTACATAATAGGGACCATAGAGGCCAGCTACCTACACACTCTTTTCTTTGTCCCAAAAATAGCATTTTCTTCCTTCCACATACAGTTTTCTTCCTTCCACATATAGTGCTGTTCAAAAAAGCATCATGTTGACCCCTCTCTCTCGCACACACATATTAATGCAATTATTTCCTCTTCCCCACCAGATGAAATTGCCTTTGAGAAAGTTAAGATTAAAAATGTTTGATGATCTCTTTGATCTTCCTAACCAATAACGATTAACTAAAAGAAACAGCTGAGCAACTATTAATGATAAAATGTGAAATCAGATTAAAACGCTAGCTTTGAATTCAACAAAGGAGATGGATGAATAGCTTTGGAAACAGTCAGCAGGGATCTCCTAATGAACAGGAAATCATTTTGCATTCCACAGACCACTTTAGCACACATTCCAGGAAAAGAGTAGACACTATTGAAAAACACATACATTTCTTACATTCAGTATACTAAAATGTATGACGTTCATAGATTCATAATAATGCCTGACACTATGAAGTTTTGATGCAATTTTCACTGGAAATTTATACCTTTTCAGACATTCATCATTTTGATCTGCATTTTATGACATGGGGTTGAGCCCTTTTGGCACTAACATTTCAATGTTTTCAAACAGATATCCTATAGCTCGGATGCTTATTGGATGCTGTGCTTATCTATGGGCGTCACAAATGTCTGATCCAGTCTTTCCCCTTCTTCCCTTTTCTCCAAAACAACTCCTTATGTTTGTCCCACCATGCAACAGCCCCTGGTGTTTACATTCTCGTGTTAATGCCAATTACACCATTTATCCTCCTAATGTACTTTTACATTTACATGCTTCTGCCACTTGAGGGAGCACTGCTTCTCGATGGAAGATCCAGTGTCTCATGTAGTGAGACCCAAACTTCTCAGCACTTCACTGTGCAGGTAATAGTTGAAAGCCAGGAGATGAATTGTGTCTCATAATACTTGGAAGGGGGTCCACCAGGGAATACCAGGTGCTGTAGGTGCCCGGAGTAGGAACTGGCAAGCCACTCCAGTATTCCTGCCAAGGAAACTCCATGGACATGGGGTCACGAAGAGTCGGTCACGGCTGTAACAACACAACACAACACAACACACACACACACACACACACACACACACACAAAACCTACCATGAAATCTTACCTGGGTTTATCTCTTCGCTTCTTCTACTTTTGATGTAACAGAGGTGCTGATACTTAGTATATCATATCATAGAATCATAGAGTTGGAAGAGACCTCAAGGGCCATCTAGTCCAACCCCCTGCCATGCATATCTATAGTATGTCCTGCTCCCACCCACCTGTAACAACTATATCCAGAGAATCTTCCTGCAGGATATATAGAAACAATACTTTGAGAAAAAGTTTATTATTGTAGCATTATAGTGGTGATGATGATAATCTGAGAACTGCACAGCTGGAAGCGATCCTAAGAGTCTTCAGGTCCAAACCTTAAGAAGGCACAATGGAATAATGAACAGGGTAATTATTCCATAGCTACATTAACAAGGGGCGAAAAACTGAACTATATTCTCCTCCTCTATAGATGTGTTCCTTAAGGAACCAGATTTCTTTATAATCCTGTTTGAAAACAAGATTTGCCCTTCCAGTTTCCCAGTTTTCCAAGGTAATAGAGATTATTGCCATGACAACCACTGGTGGCAAAGGTAGTGAGGGTGGACACACTTCCTTCTCGCCTCCTGGGAGCTAAGTTGAAAAGAATGCACTCCTCTGCTCAAGTATAAATGTTTGCCCATACAAAAATGTGAGTAGGTTTCATTCCCTTTTGTCACTGCCTGGAGCTAACAAGACTCGACTGTGCTGGAGGGGGTGGGTTTGAAGGAAGGTGGAAAGTTAGGGTTGACTAATCAGGAATAATGTACTGGTAAAGCCCAAGGAGACAGCAAACAGGTTCGTGGCAGCAGACAACATATTCCTGTCTTGACGTGGAAACAGGGCTGAAGAGAATTAAATTGCTCCCTGTCGAGGTGTGGCTAGTGGCAGGTTGTCATTTTATCTCAGCCACAGAAACAAAATGAAGAGAGAGTACTTTTTTTTCCTTTATCTTTTTTCAAATGTTTAATTACAGCCCTTATTCGCTGATCCTATAGGTCTTCCTCTCCTTCCTACCAATTCTTGAAAGCTGGAAGTCTCTGTTTGTGCCTTTTTGCAACCTAGCAATTTTAAAGGGCAAGTAGAAACTGAGGGCAAAGCATGATCACATTCTGCTGAGAATATGCACCACAAGTCCATGCATGACAAAGTGCCATGATTTATTTATTTGCAATATATGCGACAACTAGAAATCGTTCCCCTCATCCCACAACCCTGTGAGGTAGGCTTGGCTAAAACTGACCTAAGGAAATCAAATAATATTTGTGATGCAGCAGAGATTTGAACTTTAATCTTTCTTTTTCACACCCAGTTATGATTTCAATATGCTGGCTGACTCAGATGTATGTTTATTTATTCCTCATATGGTATACTCATATACTCTCGTGTTTTATGCCTCACATTCCTGTTAAAATATATTTAAGGTAGATATCTGTGCTGAGAAAGACTTCTCAGAACTGTACTGTATATTTTATTTTCCTATTTTAGCCAGAAAAATCAGCTTCTCCTAATAGTGTCTGCATTTCTCTCTCTTCTCTACTCCCCATTTCTTTGAAATCTTGCTTCTTACATAAAATCTGATTTTATAAATAATCAGAAGCAGTTTTGTCAATTACTTCCACTGCTTTAGCCATGATCATGATACTTTATTAGTACAGTGGAATCCTCGTAAAACAAATTGTTTATATAACATAAAATGTGTACAACATAAAAATTCTGGAAATAGGGGAAATTTGCTTAACAGAATCACCTATGGGGCGAATCCGTACTACATAAAAATGGTCGTGATTAGGGATTACTCTGTATGGGAAATTGGTACAAAGGAAAATTTGCTTAATATAATTTCATTTGGAACGAATTAATTCCTTTATACAAGGTACTACTGTTACTTCATATTACAGTACTTCATCTTCCTTCCCCTGTTTCTGAGACCTGTGTTACTTATTTTTATAGAAGTGAGGTTCAGAATCCAGTTATTATCTATACCCTGACAAGAGGGAACACTGACATAAAAGTTACAGTTCCCTCCCAATGGTGCGTATAAGCTGCATTTTCCTTCTTGGCAGAATTTTCAACAGGGCAACCCAGTGAACCTATTTACACTACACATTTATGTACTGTATATTATTTTACGGGTACATCCAATGAGTCTGGAATATGCACTAGGAAGAAGAAAGCCTATAGTTCTAGTGCCATCTCTGTAGGACAGACTACTGTCAACATTCCTTCCTCTTGGATACTGTTCCACACTCTCTTATCAGCCTAAATATGAGCAAGTGGGAATTCCCTGGCATAAGCTTTGTTTCCCAGGCAATAGTCGATCTGCTAGCTAAGCTTCTATGCATCCTGTAAATACTAGCCTGTTTCCATGTCTTAGTTCATCATGTTACCTTATATATACTCCAAAATAAACATCTGACTACCATAACAATATGTTGACAAAGGGATCAGTCAGTTAAGTACAACCACTCAGCATCTAAGTAAGCTTTGATGAACCCTGACAGGAATGTGGACAAACGTCATGTTCTGCTGCAAAAACATATTATATGGCCTCTGATGCTTTTAACAGATTTTTTTTTCAGAAGTTATGCCAGAGCAGAGATGTGCAAATCCCATTTCCCAAGTCTACAGTTAGTGGCTGACATACAGTAGACACCAAGATGTCCTTAGGTATCACCAGAACGTTGCACTGCATATATGTTTAATGAACAGCTTTGAACGTACTTGCAAGGTGAGTGAGTACTGAGTGGCAGTTCTATGTAAGAGGTGTTCCATGAGTGAGTGTTAGGACAATTTAGAAAAGTGAAATAATGGGTATGAATGGAACTACATGCTGATTTTTTTTTTCATATAAGGGTGTGTTTGAAGGAAAGAGACAGGTTCCTTCCCTTTTGCATTTCCAGTATCCTGAAATGCCTTTCTAAGCAAGCCATGTCAAGATATTGGTAGACTGAACATTTCCTCTGCATCCTGGTGGATGGGCAAGGGAAGTGAAATAAGTAGGGATGGGCAGGAAATGAAAAAATGAAATGCTGTTTCGTCGTTTCATTACATAATGAAACAAAACAAAAAACGAGGAAGCAGCATTTTGTTATAGCTGAAACAAAATGGTTGTTTTTTGCATCGAAACCAACCATTTCATTCTATTGTGTTCTGAGGGCTCCTGCCAAGCTGTCAATGGCTGGACCACTTTAAACCTGGCCCAGTGGGCACTAGGAGGTTCCCCTGGTGCAGACTGGGCCAGGTTTAAAGGGATCTAGCCATTGACAGCTCATCAGGAGCCCTCGAAAAATGCTCGGGAGGGCAGCATGATCCACCAGAACTGGCCCAGTTTTAAAGGGGTCCAGCCAAGAACAGCTCAGCAGGAGCCCTTTAAAAACGGCTCCTGGAGTCCCGGGCACCAAGTTTGGTGCCTCTAGGACCCAGGGGAGCCATTTCATTTTGTTTCATTTCATTTTGTACATTTTTTAAAAAATTGTAAGAAACGAAATGAAACAAAACCAGGTTGAGCACGAAATGAAACAAAATGAAACATTATTTTTCCGTTTTGTGCCCATCCCTAGAAATAATATTAAAGGATTCTGCTAGACCATTGCTGATGTGCTGCATATAAAAATAAAATAAACTTTTGCCTTATCTGAGGGGACAGTCAAGAAACTACCCACAGTTAAATCCATGGATTTCCCAACCACCCTTTTAAGACAGAGTTTTTAAAATATTTTCTATGTGATGCAGTGTATCAGTGATGGCCTACCAGTCTTTTGAAAAACTCATTTCCCCTTTACCTCCCACTGAGGAGAAGATGTAATGTTCAACTTGCCAATATCCTGAAGTGGCTTGTTTATTAAGTAATGTCACAATGTCAGAAATGAAAAATGGAATTTTGATAGCCAGAAGGCTCACTTTTGGTCTTTTCCCAGCAATCACAAATGCTGGAAATGAACCAACGTGGCTCAGAAAGGTGGGTATAGGGACATTCTGGGGACAATTTGGTTTGTTCCTGCAACTACATTGTGTGATTGTCAGAAAAGGGAGCAAACAACCCATCCCCGGAGTGGACCAAAGTATACATGAATCAGAAAGATATAGCCTCTCTTGGACCATACCATATTAGAAAGTATGTTGGAGTATAATATGATTGAATGCTATTCCCATAACCCTGTACATAGAAAACTACTACACATTTCTAATATGCTAGCTTTTGGGGTATATGGTCAATGACATATTTATTATGAATATAATAAATTCAGTGGACTAAGGCACCGAAACTGTAGACTGCAAAGTTAGCAGCTCGGTGGTTCGAATCCCGGGTGCCACGCAGCAGAGCGAGCTTCCACTGTTAACCCCAGCTCCTGCCAACCTAGCAGTTCAAAAGCATGTAAATGCAAGTAGATAAATAGGTACCGCCGTAAAAAGCGGGAAGGTAAAATAGTGTTTCCTTGCAGCCATGCCGGCCACATAGCCATGGACTTGCACAGCACTGGCTCTTCTGGCTTGAATACGGAGATGAGCACCGCCCCTAGAGTCGGACATGACTAGCATGCATATGCGGGGGGAACCTTTAGCTTTTATTCAGACATACCTTCCCTATTGCTCCCAGAAGAATTTGAAGTAGTACAATCTAAGGGGGGGAAATCTCATGACTCTTTAGTATGTGCTGAACATGCCCTAATGTCCAAACAATGCCAGTTTTTGGTATGTATTGCTGTAAACTGTACCTCTATTTAGCAACTGTATGTGCAGGGGAAGGAACCCTAGCCTACTACTGGGTTTTCTTTTAAAAACAGAGTTTGAAAGTGTCCTGGAACTGTATCTTTTGTTGAGGAAGTTGTAATAGATCACTCTGGCAGACTGATAAGCAGCTGTTAAATGACCATTTTTATAGTCTGTATAAAAAGTGGCTGTATAAGAAAAGTTTCTGCTTATAAGGAATCCAAATTGGTACAGTTTGATTGGGAGTAAGGAAAACACTGGTGAACATATGAACATATCTTGATGTATGGTTTGGAAAGTATTTTGATGGTATTTTGTTTGGTTTTGACTGTTTATTATTGTTGGGCTCTGTCTATATTTGGGTAATCACTGTTGGGGTGATGTCTGTACACTGCCCAGAGTTCCCTATGGGAAAATCAGGCGGTTAATAAGTATAACAAACAAACAAACAAACAAACAAACAAACAAACAAACAAACAAATAAATAAATAAATAAATAAATAAATAAATAAATAAATAAATAAATAAATAAATAAATAAATAAATAAATAAATAAATTAGCAGGGCAATGGAATTATACTGACAGGACTTTTCTGACTTGAAAATATAGAGAAGCAGCCGGCATTAGGTAGCTAGTAAAGAAAGAAAATAATCATCTCTTGATATAACAGGACAGCCGGAGGACAGGTTGGAAAAAAGCTGGGAACAGCCTAAAGGTTTATCATAACAGCAGGCTGAAGGAAAAGCCACAAGTCAAGGTTGAAATTACTGAGGAGCAGAAATGCCTGCCTCTGTAAAGAAAGAAACATGACAGAGAGCTATGGCCAGAGTGTCAGCTGGGAGTGTCTCCAGGCAGGGAGACACATCTCATCAAGTGACACTGGAGGAAGAGAAAGTGTGATTTTCATCTACAAAGCGTTAGATCTTGAGTACCCATTCCCACCCTTTGCCAGCTCAATAGGATGGTGTTTATAAGTGTGCTACCCCACCTGGGTGACATCACAAGGACCAACTGCTTTGACAGGGCAAGGGCCCTGCTCTCTGACATCGTACGGGTTGACTCCCTGGTCTCACCTTTTAGTCCTGGCCTAACAGCCCTAGTCAGCAGAACGTGATGGTCCTGAAACAAAAGCAGGTGCTGGAGTTTACACCAGAGCAAAATTTGAAGAAGACCATCTGGAGAGAAATTAGTGTCTGTCAAAGATTGCATGTACCCGAATAAGAGAAAACGCTTGTAAACCTAATCAGTCAGATTAATTATTATTATTATTATTATTATTATTATTATTTATTATTTACACATATACCGCCCCATTCCCACAAAGGGGACTCTGGGCGGTGCACAACATCAGAATAAAAACAAATAAAAATCAATTCGAAACAGCAACAATCAACAACCAACACTGTCCAAGAGTAATTAGGCGGGCCAAAAAAAAAAAAAAAAAAAATCAGACTGAGTCCTTACAGCTCGCCGTAGGCTTCTTGAAAGAGCAAGGTCTTAAGACTCCTCTTGAACGCCGCCAGCGATGGAGCCCGCCGTAGATCACTGGGAAGTTTGTTCCACATGAATGGAGCCACCACCGAGAAGGCCCGTCCGCGGGTACCAGCCTTACGGGCCTCCCTCGGGGTGACCGTCCTCAGTGAAAAGGCCTCTGAAGCACGGGTGGGTCGGGCCGAAGCTGATTGTCGGGGAAGACGCTCCGCCAAATAAGCCGGGGCCAAGCCATGGAGGGTTTTGTAAGCCAAAACCAACACCTTGAACCTTATTCGGGAGGCAACGGGTAACCAGTGCAAGCGAGCCAGGATGGGGGTGGCGCGGTCATAACGACGCGCGCCAACCACCAGCCTGGCCGCCGCATTCTGGACCCGCTGCAATCGCCGAACAAGGTTCAAGGGAAGCCCCATGTAGAGAGCGTTGCAATAATCCAGCCTCGACATGACCAGCGCCTGTACCACTGTCCTCAAGGAGCCCTCATCGAGGTACGGGCGAATCTGGGCGATAAGCCTGAGATGGTAAAAGGCTGACCTGACCACGGCTGACACCTGAGGCTCCAGGGTCAGATCCGGGTCCAGGACAACGCCCAGATTCCTCACTCTTTGCGCCAGCTGGAGGGCGGACCCACCCAGACTGGGAAGAGGGCCACAGTACCCCTCCGAAGAGCCCCCGAAGAACATAACCTCGGTCTTGCCTGGGTTGAGCCTGAGCCTGTGGGTCCTGGTCCAATCCAGCACCGCAGCCAGACAACGATCAAGGGTCCGGACGGCCTCCACTGCACAGGTGGAAAAGGAGAGATAGAGCTGCGTGTCATCAGCGTACTGATGACAGCAGACTCCATAACTCCGGATGATCTCAGCCAGCGGCTTCATATAGATGTTAAAGAGCATTGGGGAGAGCGACGACCCCTGAGGCACACCACAAGAGAGTGTCCAGGGAGCCGACAACTCACCCCCCAAGCTCACTCGCTGGGTGCGGCCCCCAAGGAAGGACCGGAGCCAGGCCAAAGCCTGCCCACCGATACCAACCTCCGAGAGCCGCTCCAGCAAGATACCGTGGTCGACGGTATCAAAAGCCGCTGACAGGTCGAGAAGGACCAGCAGGGTAGAGCAACCCCTGTCAGCCCTCCTCAACAGATCATCATGCAGCGCGACCAGGGCCGTTTCGGTCCCATGACGCGGCCTGAACCCGGACTGGAAGGGATCCAGGACATGGTTCTCCTCCAGGAACGACTGGAGACGCAGGGCGGCGACTCGCTCAATCACCTTGCCCAAAAAGGGAACATTGGCTATGGGACGATAGTTGGACAAATCGTCCACAGCCAGGCCGGGTCTTTTAATAATGGGCTTCACCACCGTCTCCTTCAGAAGACTGGGAAAAATCCCGTCTCTGAAGGAGGCCGAAGCTATCAGTGAAGCCCATTTCGGCATGCTCCCCCCTGCGGTCTTAATCAACCAGGAAGGGCAAGGGTCGAACGGAGAGGCCGCAGGCCTGCAATGTCCCAGCGCCCTGGAGGCATCCACCGGTGTAACAGGCCCAAACTCAACAAACCGAGGCGACCGAGGCGGCCCGACACTGGCCATGGCAGGGGCCGGATCAGAGCAACCGGCATTCAGCTCGGAACGGATGGCCTCTATCTTAGACTTAAAATGGGCTGCAAAAGACTCGCTAGTGAAATCACTAGGAGGAGGCCCTGGCGGAGCGGGATTGGTGAGGTCTCGGACCACACGGAATAATTCCGCTTGACGGTTCGAGGCCTCACCAATTCTCAGGGCGGCAAAAGATCTCCTAGCCGCCCTTATCGCGCGAGAATAGCGACCGTTCAACGCCTTAACCGCAGCCCAATTCTGTGCCGTCCGAGCGTTCCGCCATCTGCTCTCCAGCCGTCTCCGCTCCTGCTTCATCGCCCGTAACTCCTCGGTAAACCAAGGAGACGAACGGGCTCGGCATCGGATCAGGCGCTTGGGGGCGATCCGGTCAGCAACCCCAGCCACCTCCTCAAACCACCGTTGGGCTAGGCTGTCGGCCGGATCGTCATCCAAACCGTCCGGAACATCCCCGAGGGCCTCCGAAAACCGCACAGGGTCAAGGAGCCCCCGGGGGCGGGCCCAGATGGACGGGCCCGGCTCCCCGCGGGGCGGGGTGGCTACCGCAAGAGAGAAAGTCAGTAGATAATGATCTGACCATGACATGGGCCGGGCCAGCAATCTCCCGACCCCCAGATCAAAACCCCGCGAAGTGGAGGCAAAAACCAGGTCCAGGGTGTGTCCACCTATATGAGTGGGTCCGATGACTAATTGGGACAGGTTCATGGAGGCCATGGACTCCATGAATTCCAGAGCTGCCCCAGACAGCCCAGCCTCGGCGTGCACATTGAAATCCCCCACCACCAATAGGCGGGGGGACCTCAAAAGTGCCGCCGAGATGAACTCGGAGAGCTCCGGCAGGGAAAGTGCAGGGTCGCGGGGAGCACGGTACACAAGCACTACCCCGAACCTGTCCCTTTGACCCACCATAAGGTGGAGACATTCCAAACCCGGACTCACCAACGTCGCGGATCTACTGACATGAAGTGAATCCCTAAAGACCATAGCCACCCCGCCCCCCCGCCCCTCCGACCTGCCCAGCTGCTGCAAGCAGTAGCCCTGGGGGCAAAGGAGGGTGAGAGAGGCCCCACCCCCCTCGCCCACCCAGGTCTCTGTGATGAAAGCCAGGTCGGCACGCTCGTCCACAATCAAATCGTGGACGAGAGGGATCTTATTATGTACCGACCTGGCATTAATAAGCAGACAGGACAGATCGGGGGGACAGACGGTTTGGATCCCAGCCATTTGACGGGGAGCCGACGGGTCAGAACGGGGGACAGGCAACAAATGCCTGTCCCGAGTTCTCCTTATCCGATCGACCCGCCGGCCCACAGCGTACCTCCCACGGCCCGACACCACCCTAATGGGGCACCCATTAATTGAGGCTGGCTTTCTAAAATAATCATATAAATGTCGGAGAAGAAAAGCCAGTTTGTTAAAAGCTATAGCAACATGTTTAATGTTAATGTCCTATTTAATAAAGGCTGTTTGCTTAAACTTGTATGTAAATATTGTAAAACCTTTGCTTTAAATTACTGAAACCTCTATGATTTTTTTCTTCCATGCTTAGTCCCAGCTAATGAAATATGTGGGAAACAATTTGATGATGGCAGCAAAAGCAGAATAAGATGCTTTTAAAAATAACTGTGCAAACTAATTTCGATATGGTGCCCAGTGGGTTGCAGTGGGTCGAATGATGGAATAGAACTCAGGAGACCAGGATTAGGGATGGGCACGAAATGGAAAAATAGTGTTTTGTTTCATTTCCTTTCGTGCTCACCCCCATTTTGTTTTGTTTTGTTTCTTACAATTTTTTTAAAAAAATGTATGAAATGAAACAAAATGAAATGGCTCCCCTGGCTCCGAGAGGCACCAGATTTGGTGCCCGGGACCCCAGGAGCCATTTTCTGAGGGCTCCTGCCAAGCTGTCAATGGCTGGAGCCCTTTAAACCTGCCCCCCTGGTACCGACTGGGCCAGGATTAAAGGGTGGCAGCCATTGACAAAGCAGCAGGAGCGCTCAGAAAATGGTGAGGAAGGCAGCGCGATTGCCTGAACTGCCCTCCCCACCATATTCTGAGGGCTCCTGCCGAGTTGTCAATGGCTGGAGCCCTTTAAACCTGGCCCAGTCGGTACCAGGGTGACCTCCTGGTGCTGACTGGACCAGGTTTAAAGGGCTCCAGGCATTGATAGCTTGGCGGGAGCCTGAAAACAAAACGGCTCATTTCAATGGGGAAATGGCCATTTTGTTTCATCTATAACGAAATGCAGCTTCCTCGTTTCGTTTTATTTCGCTTTGTTTCGTTATGTAACGAAACAACAAAACAGCATTTCATTTCATCTCTAACCAGGATTCAAATTCCCACTTGGCAGTGGAAACCTGGTAAAAGCCTGGAATTGGTAAACCACAATTTAAGTATCTTACCTGAAAGCCATCTTAGAGTGGCTATAAGTCAGTTACCGTTTGCCAGCACATAACTGACTGAAACTACTTTACAAGTTCTTAGTATCATATAATAATGGACTTGGAGGGGGCCTGTGAGGCCAGCGAGTCCAACCACATGCTCACTGCAGTAACCAAATCAAACCAGATTAGACAGATGGCTGTCCAGTTTTCTGCAAAAATGCCTCCAGTGTTTGAGCACTGACCACCTCCCAAGATATCTGGTTCCATTGTCATACTGCTCATACTGACTTATCTTAATAACTAGAGATATTCTAAACAGAGTTGGAAATGAAGATGGACAAGGCGCATCCATTATATACCTAGGGGGTATACAGTGCCGGTGTAATAAGAAAGGCATTATTGTACTATCTTTCTTCTTTGAAAAGAAAACCTGATTTCATTTTTAACATTGCTCTGGGTGAGGTGATTTTTTAAAAAAAAAATGATAGAAGAAAAATATTTGGCCTCACTGAAAGCGGTAGAAATGTGCTGAGGATGAAGTTAAGAGGAACTAAGCCATAGTTTGTATTTAAACCATACCAGCGGGTTCCTTACGTTTGGCGTATTAGTACTTCACAGATTGATCTTCAGCAGATTTGTTCTTAGGAACTAAGTCTTGCACAATAAAAGTACTGTCTGTGCTTTTTGTAAGGAAACGGAGACAATGTAAAATGAGCTAAAAATGAGACTGCTTCTGTTTATTCTCTTTTTAAAGTCATGCAAATCTGTCATCTAAGAAGAGCTGCAGGAGCCTACTATGCAGCAGATTACACACAGCAGAATTTAAAGTTTACCTTTTTGGACTACAATCCCCAGAATTATCAAGCCAGCATATCTTGAGAGTCACTGACTAAAAAAAATCTGATGAGGAAGATACTGCACTTTTCACAAATGAAGTGGAAGCTGTACTCAAAACACTCGGAAGAACTAAAGCATCTACAGAGCTGTTTCATTATATAGAGCCAGAATCTATCAAAAGGATGGCAATAGTATTTTGGCAGATATGGAAAACAAATAAATGGTTCAGAAACTGGACGCATATAATATATATGGCAATCCCAAAGAAAGATGTCAAAGAATGCAGCAAATTATCGTACCATTGCTTCATATACTCATGCAGACAATAATGATTTTACTGTGAAGACTTACCACATATAAGTGTGAAACATCATGTGTTCAAGCTGGATTCGAGAAAAGAAAGAGGCACTAGAGATCACATGGAAAATATACTTTTTTGACTACTAGAGTGTACCAAAAGGAATTTCACAAGAAATTGAATTTGTGCTGTATTAGTCAAATTTTAAACATGGGGCCCAGGAAAAGTTATACACAATTTCAAAATAAATGAGTGTGCACAAATATCTGATTGTCCCAGTATGTAAACCTATACTCTAGACAAGAGGCTACAAATAGCACAAAATACTGAGAAACAAAATGATTTCTAATTGGCAGGCATATATGACAAGGATGAGTTTCATCCCCTTTCTCTTCAAATTATAAAAGTATGTCATATGGAAGGGTAGCCTAGATTCAGAGGAAAGTGGAGTAAAAATTGGCATGAGGAACATCAACAGTTTAGATTTAGATATATAGATGGTATATTATTAGCTGAAGACAGCAGTGAGTTGAAATGGCTCGAAGTGAAAATTAAACACTAAAGTGCAAAAGCAGGATTACAGTTGAACAAAAAGTTATAGAATAACTCTGCAGTCATTATTTAACATTAGTTTTGACTGTAAATTGAAATTGAAATTGTTTCTGATTTCCCGATCTTGTTTAATTATTGTCTAAAATGAAAAGAAATCAAAAGGAGACTGAGACTTGGAAGGATAGCTATGAAGAAACAGGAAAAGATCCTTTAAAAGAAGTATGCGTAGCTAGACACTGCCATTAAGATAATTTAGACTATTATATTCCTATTTATTATGTACAGAAGTGACTGGGGACAATGAAGAAAGCTGGCAGTAAAATTAATTCATTTCAAATGTGGTGTTGAAGGCGTGCTTTATAGTTACCATGGGGCCCAGAGAAAAAAATAAGTGGGTTCTAGAACACAGTTTGAACTCTCACTGAATCCTAATGTGACCAAACTTAGATACCAGTACTTTGGTCCTATAAAAAGAAGGTAAGGCTCCCTATAAAAGAATAGTCTTGGGAAGGGCTGAAGAAATCCTAACCTTAAATGAATTGACTTAATAACGGTCTTTAGCCTGCAAGACCTAAACAAGATTGTTAACTATAGATAATTTTGGAGGTCATTGATTCACAGGGCTGGGATAAATGAGAAGCAGCTCAACACCTATCATACCCAAACAAACAAACAAACAAACCTTTTTTCCCCTAAGCTCTAGTCTAGACTGCTGTAAGCAGGGTCTACTTTTTTAACAAGCCCTATGTGGGGCCAAACAATATTGAGTGCTGTACAACAAACATGTAATTTTCCTCAGAGAGATGTTGAGTGTGTGATATGCCTCTGCATCAAAGCTGTATCCTGAGCATCTAAAATACACCATTCTAAACACTCCTCTCTGCTTTGGTGGGTTTGTTTTTTGCAGGATCCGTCTCCATCGGGCTTGAGCAGCCTGTTAAGAAATGCGCTCTGGAAAGAAAGAAAAAGCCACACCTTTTTTTAGCATGAAAAGGCATTTGTTAATGGACTGCTCAAGCCCCAGGGTACCTGATCCTGCAAAAAACAAAGCCACTAAAGTGGAGAGGAGTCTTTAGAATGGGGAAATGAAAGCAGACAGTGGGGTGATGGGAGGTGGAGAAGCCAGTGGGGAGGGGGCGTCTAATAAATGGCAGCATCTTATAGATCAGGCATGACCAAACTTCGGCCCTCCTGATGTTTTGGACCACAGCTCCCAGAATTCCAGGCCTGTATTCCCAATGGCAAAGGACTGTGGAAGTTATGGTCAAAAACATCTGGAGGCCCGAAGTTTGGACATGCCTGTTATAGATGGTAAGATGGAAAAATACGGTATTCCTCAACTGGAATTCTGTGGCTAGTTGGGCTGCATGCTTAGGCCTCAATGAAGGCAGAAGAATACATAGATAGAACCACACATGTTGGTAGCAACTAGCAAATATGCACCTGTAATTAATTATCCTCTGTGACACAGGAGAATCCAACTTGGTGGAGAATTACAGACTGCAACAAATGGAGAGCAAAAACAAAGAAGACACTGCCTTAGCATGAGATCTAGGACTATTAGGCTGAGATCCTGTCTATTATGATTTAAAAAGCAGGCTGCGTGCAAGAAAACAGGTGGTTGAGAATTGGATAGAACGGGGAAAATCTGGAACATTTAGATCTGAATTTATTTGCCAGAGTCTTTCCAGGACATGACGTATCACTAGCCAGGGTAAGACCAAGCCTATATTGGACCCACAATAGAAATGAATCATGACAAAGGTAAACATCAGAGGAGACAAGAACTGATTTGAGAGAAACATGAAACAGTGACTCTGCTTGGGAGGCAGAATAGTTTCAAAACAAGAATTTAGAATCTAGTTGTCAAATTATTCGTCTCTCTACTTATTCCAGGTAATTATTAGAATACACTACTCTTCAGGACACATATGCTACCTTTGAACTGTGGTATCAGCAGCTTTAATTGTTTACAAGAATATGTTGGTTCTTTTCACATTTTCTTTTATTTTCAGCCGTGGGATGCTTTATTTTGATAGCTCAGTTTGTGTGTGTGTGTGTGTGTGTGTGTGTGTTGTTACCGTCGTGACCAGCTCTTCATGACTCCATGTCCATGGAGTTTTCTTGGCAGGAAAACTGTATTGGTTTGCCAGTTCCTACTCCACGCACCTACAGCATCAGGTATTCCCTGGTGGTCTCCCATCCAAGTACTAACAAGGGCCGACCATGCTTCGTTTCCAAAATCAGGCAAAATTGGATGTGTTTAGACTAGAGCATCTAGGCCAGTGGTGGCCAAACTTTGGCCCTCCAGATGTTTTGGACCACAGTCCTTTGTCATTGGCAGTCTAGGCTTGGAATTCTGGGAGTTGTGGTCCAAAACATTTGGAGGGCCGAAGTTTGGCCGCCACTGATCTAGGCAGAGACCATCAAATTAGATAATGAAATAGAAGGAAGTAGATTTCTCTTCCAAAATCTCTTACCAGCTTTGCAGCTTATGCATGTTTAATCATGAAGATGGGCAAATCAGGATGACATCACAGCTTCCAGAATCTCCAAATCAACATGTTCACTGGCCATTGTAGCCTCTAGAGCAGTGCTTCTCACGCCCTTATGATGGCTAAGTAACCTGCATCCCTCCCACCACATATCCATTAAAAAGGCATTTTAATTGGTTAAAGAAAGGACATAACATGTATTTCTTCAGAATATCCAGTAATTCTACCTTGATATATGAATAGTAATAAAATAATTGATAATTTTTGGGGGGAGTGTAAATCTGCCTGTACCAGATAAAATTTGAGTTTAGTTTACTTTTTTAGGTGTGGAAATGACCCTCCCTTCTCTGTGAAGAGACCTTCCTCCTCAAGCCCAAACAATATTCTCCCCCATGGGCCACAGCCTATGCCCCACTCCCTCCCTGGTTCTCCTCCCTTGTCCTTTTGTTTCTCTTTCATTCTCCCTGCATGACTCAGGTGAGACTTGGAGACATCTTCATGCCCGAGTTCCTTCTCCTTTCACTACACTGCTATCGCCACATCTGGAAGGGCAAGAGATTTAGGTGGAGCAAAAGGTACCACTGTTGCCATAGCAACTTTTCAAGCCTGCCTCCATCTTGGTTGTTATCATTCCCGGTGTGTGCACCATGTACTCTCTGCATCGAGTCCTCGTTTTGCTGGTCTAATAGTCCAATTCAAAGACCTGTTCTCAGTACTCCAAAGGTGGATTGTGTTTTTTTATTGTTTATTTATTTATTTTTACTATTCTTTTGGTACTTTGGATACAAAGAAAATAGAACTTGGAGCAGCCCCACTCCAAAGGAACAAAGCATCAGTCTTTCTTCAAGACAGGAAATGCCTCGCTTGCTGAAGCAGAGAAACTGCAGCGTAAGTACATTTCTCACCTATTTCTGTAAATTAACCCAAGCATGTGTTAATGTAAATATCATTTGGGTGCATTGACTAGGCTCCCTCCCACCTCTTAAACTGAGAGAAGCCTAGGAAATAGTGGAGTATAACTGAACAGTAATCTCCAGGGGTGTGTGAATGACAGCTTGTGAACCATTGTTGCAGGAAGTAGCAAAAGGTCTTCTAAGAAAAAGTCTGTGAGAAGAAGCAGCCTTTTTCTTCTTAGCATTGTTGGGCCTAGCCACATGAGCTGCACATCCAGATCTATTTCCCAGGGCCTGAGATCTCTTCCCCAGAGAATGGGAGGTTTTTCAGCTTAATGGCAGAGAATGGTTTCCAAGTATTATTACCCCCACCAAGCCTGATTGGAAAAAAAACTGTTATGGAGAGGCAGATTTCCAAGGGAGCTCCACGGAAGAAGGAAGGGTTAGGTTTTAACTCTCTGCACACTTTGTCCCCCATCTTTTCCCACAGGGAAAGAAATTATAGCTGTGTGAGGAAGTTGTGACTGGCTCTTCAGGCAGGCCATCTGCCCTTGCCCCACAACACTCCAAGACCCCAAGCAGAGCATTCATTCAGGGCTCCCAAGAAGGCTGGGAATAGGGGAGCTCAAGGTCTACAAGGTACTTCCACCCTGACAGGATGGAAGGGGGATCCATGGCAGGATTAAAGGAGGAGGAAGGGTCAGGGTCTCGTGGGCCTGTGACTCTGGCAAGGGATCAACAGAGGGGGGGGAGGCCTGGAGCTTAGTGGCAGAACAGCTGGACGTGATCCTTTGCAAGACAACTGAAGTGACCTGGGAACAAGAGAATGACCCCCTGGCAGGAATTAGGGAGTAGCTTCTCTGTTGCAAGGAAATGAGGCCAGGAAATAGGGATGTTACCCGCACCAACACAAGAGAAGGCTCCCACACTACCAGTTCCATTGCAACAGAGATGCCCAGGAGGTCCTGAATTGACATGGAATGGCTGTTCAAAGCACCTCCTAGCCAAATAAAGAAAGCCTACACCAGTAACATGAAACCAAATGAATTATTGGCAGGATATCCCACAGCTATGGGTTCTGACAGGAGCAGGGGCAGTGGGCCTCACACACTGGTTTAATGGTTGTTGTTTTTTAAGGAATGGTATCGTTTGGCCATATTTCCTCTTTTAGGGAGGATGATCTTTCATGTAAAGCGGTGTCCACATTTTGGGTCATGCATGGCCTCCATTTTGGTGACATGGAGGCCATGCATGACCGGTAAGTGGCCTCCCTACCCCTCTCATGAGGCTGACTGGCTGAACAGGGATTTGAACCCAAGTCACTTGATTCTGCATCTGACACTCTATATACTTCATCAGATGATGACTTTATGACATCAATAAACAAACCAACAAACAAACAAACATCAAAACAAGCCGCTTTTTGTATCCCATCTTCAACAGGCTGGTCTTTGGGGAGCTGTGGTGGGGTGGGAAAAAAAGTGCCATAAATCATCTTTGTCAAAGGCTGAGGCTACGATGCTATGAGTAATGAAATTATGAAGGCAGATCTTTAGGTGTAGGTGGGGCTTTGGTTGGTAAATATGACTAATCAACCTTCTCTCGTTTTTCAGATAAAATTGTTCGGGTGTGCATCATTTTTTAAGAAAAGGCACACACTGTACACATTGATATATCTACTGAGAAATGGCAGGAAGGGTATGGCATTATGGCATGTCAATTCCATATGAACTTCCCATGTGAGGTCAGTCCTAGGAGTAGTTAGATATTTTAACAAAACTACTGTGACTTCTGTTTTCTTTTTCTATATATTCAGTTTCAGAAAATATAAGGCATAGGACATTTCAGAGACATATTAAACCGTTAAAAGGTCCTGTCCATCACTCATCTTTTTGATGGTCCATGTCCTCCATGTTTTCTCTCTCTCTTTTTGTGATACCTGTCCTCCTTTTTTGCAGAACATTTATACCTGATCATAAGGAGCAGAACAGAAAACACTGAATTGTGTAAAATGGTACATTAACTTCTACACATATCTCCAGAATGACATTTTGGTAGATGACAGAGAATTGCAATGCATCTTACTCAAGTGGGGAATGGCTTGTGCCCCTGTTGAATCTTTGGTGGATGGGTAACATCAACGTCCTTGATTTTCCTCTTTGTGCTTCTTTAGCCTTAAATGAGACTTTGGCTGAGAGAGAGAGCCCTTCAGAAGCATAACATTTTCAAAAGGGGAATTCTCCTTTGACAACCCTTTCTATGGAGGACTGCCTGCCTAAGAGAGGAAACTAAAACACCTCTCAACCTTTCTGTATTCCCTTGCACTGCAATGTGGTACATAAAGAAATTGTAGGTAGCATGGGGCTTTGCACCCCCAGATGCTAGTTGTCAAATCTCTCCAATAGTATATATAGGTGACACCTCTTATTTTCCATTCACTCTAAAAGGGCAGTAAGAGCTGCACTGTAAAAGAGGAAGCTGAATGCAGCAGGTGCCTCAGATGAATAAAATATCCTGGGTAGTATCTGCAGCATTATTCTCATACTCACTCCAATCAAGTAATAAAGTCCCAAACAGATGGGCAAAGTGGGTGGTCATTGGGGAGAAAAATTTGGCGTACAGAAAAGAAAACTTGCTTGGAAAGTTATGACTTAGAAGTACACTAGTCTCATTTCTCAGTACATTCTTTGAGGGGGAGACCCTTTTGCCATTACGGGGTTAAATGCTATGAAAATAACATGGCACTGCTTTTTACTTTCTCATTACTTTATTTTGGGTGGGTGAGGGAATGCAAGCTTCATAAGAGAATGAGAAGAAACTTGGATTATTTCTAGCAAAAAGGCCTTTAAAAATTAAATTTAAAAGTGTTCTGCTACTTGGTTGTTGTTACGGCAATGGTGGTTGCTGTACCTTGCAGGAAATATATAGTCATTATATTTTTATTATTGGAATATGTAAAGGAAAAAAGCAAAGTGTTCTGTTTATATACCACCCCATACCACTTCAAGTAGTCTCTGGGCAGTTTAATTACAGTATTCAGGCTACACATCCCCCCCCCCAAAACAATTTGGGTACTCATTTTACCGACCTCGGAAGGATGGAAGGCTGAGTCAACCATGAGCCTGCTACCTGGGATTGAACCCCAGGTCATGAGCACAGTTTTACCTGCAGTACAGGCATTTAACCACTGCGCCACGGGGCTTCCTAACTAGTTATAGGTACCTATGTAACTAGGTACCTATGTAACTAGTTATAGGTACCTAAGCTACTTCCAAGCTTCCTGCTGCAGAGGATTTTGTGCCTGTTTAGTTATAGATACAGGTATGGGAAAGCTGGGTGGATTGTTCAGTGAGGAGAGCTAGGTGGATCTGTCAGTGAGTTGGTTGGGAGTTCAATTCACCACGCTGAATCCCAGAAACCATGGGGACCAGCCTCACTGGGGTGCCAGCATTGTGGCTGAAAGAGCAGCTGGGTTTTTGCTTCCTGTGGCATGCTCCACATGAGCATGGAGAGCCAAAACAGGGCCGGGAGTGATGAAGCAGAGGAGGGCAGTTTGTACTGGCTTCTCCTGATTGGCCAAACTTGTGGGGGCGGGTTTTAGACATTGGGATGGATCTGGATGGTTAATGGATAGCAGGTGGGAACCTGCATATCTGGGCATGAGATGGAATCCCTTGGTGGGAACCAGTGGTAGGGGACCAGGAACCATCAGGTGAGATGGTCTGAGTTGGCAGGGAACCACGGAGTGACATACGCCTGCATGGGTTCCAAAGGCTGCTATTATAGGTGGTCTCTCAGAAGACTGAAGAGACTGGGGTTTTCATCCAGGGGCAACAGGGCCTCCTGATGAATTTGATCCAACCCAGTGCTTAGGCAGAATATCTGCTGTTATAATCAAAGTTGTGGCTGAATTCTTTCAAAAGAAATTGTGTGTGGTGTCTTAATCTAGAGGACCAGGCCTGTTTAGGAGTGGGCCAACAACAGCCAAACTATGTGGCCTTGGCCAAGCTGCACAGTCCCAGGGTATTTCAGAAGAAGGGAATTGTAAACAACTTCTGTGTATTCTAGGAAACTCTTGAAAGGGTCACCATACCTCTAAATTAGCTTGATGGCACACAGTTATTTTTATGAGCATGGCTATAGGTGACTTCTTGTAGTAGCTGTGGGGTTCTGGGAACTGTCATGTATAAATATGACTTTTATCACTTTGATTTATTTGATGATTAAGTAAACCGTAGAGCGTTTCTGCAAGGGTTTCTGAAAAGCTTTGATCACATTAACTGTTTTTAATTAGCTACATAAGTCTACCTGTCCCATTGTACAGTAGGACCCGCGTATCCACTGATTCATTATCCACTGATTCAGTTATCCACGGTTGGCAGAGTAAAAAATAAATAAATAATTCAGCTGCCGTAAAGCAAGCTACTGTCACAAACAGCAGCTGTAAAGCAAGGTACTGTTGCAAAACAGCAGCTGTAAAGCAAGTTACTATCACAAAACAGCAGTTTTGGGGACATTTTGGCATTCTCTCTTATCCACGGTTTTCATTATCCACGGGAAGGCTTGGAACCAATCCCAGCGGATACGGGGGTCCTACTGTAGTGAGTGAATAATTACACTTGCCCTGTAGAATTTTTTGCCCCTGCTACCCAGTGTGGTGTAGTGGACAAAGTAATGGACTAGGACTCAGGAGGCTTGGGTCTGAATCAGGTTCAACCATGGAAACTCACTGTTTGTTTGTGGAACTGATAAAACTGCTACTTAATTGCATTACTTACCTTGGAAGCCCTATACAAGTCGCTGTGTCAGTTCTGACCTGATGGCAAATAACACCAACAAAAGAAAAATTGAAATTAAAAATTATAAAGCATGGATAGGAGTTTCCTGGTAGTGGTAACATAGGTATTAACCCTGTGATACCCATTAGGGCTTTCACACAACCACATTACTTGTGGCATTAATTTGATAAATTAAAAAGGAAGCAGGAAAGAGATACTGGGGGGAATGCAGTACCCTTTCCAAGAAAGCAATAACTTCTGAAGAGGTGTCTGGATTCTTTAAAAATATTCACAGTTACTGAAAAATTGCTGTTCTTGCTTGCAGGAAGGTCCTTAAGTGGTTTAAGAATAGAGGAAATAACTCTTCTGATTTTATGTGACTTTAATGGTTCCTTTACTAGACACTTGTGGGAAATGCAGAAATGGCTTGACCAGGAGATTCTCAGAGGAACCTCTCCCACCTGATCCATTGTTATACCTCATTTCCCTTAATCATCCCTTGAGTGTTCTGTACACTGCATACTGTCAGAGGCCAAAAGAGCTATAGAGGAAAATCACATTCAAGATAAATCAGGAGGCAAAAAATAAGGGAATGGAAGCTCAAAAGGGGCACTGGTGTGAACATGCCCACATCCCAAAATCAATAAATAATTCGGTAAATAATTCTGTAAAAAAATAATAATCTAAAATTAATTTTAAAAATTGTTATCGACAGAATCATGAAGACTGAAAATTAAAGATTAGAAACACATGAGTCTGTCCCTCATCCCAGTGCTCTCTCGCTCTTCTCTCCAGCTCTCAAAATTCTTTTGCACAAGGGTCTCTGCCTCCCTCTCTCCCCTACCTACCCATTGAGTTATACTTATCCCTTCAACAACACAGACTTTGGGGGGTATGGGATCTCGGCGTAGTTCAAAATCTGTGTATAACTCTTATGCTCCCAAAATGTACAGTAACTACAGAGTAGTTGTATTCAAACACACACACACACACACACACACACACACACACACACACACACACACACACACACACACACAGACAGACTTCCTCTGACCCATATCAGCTTCCTGCCACGCCCCAAAGGGGCTGGCCAGTCTGCCACCATTGGACGAGAGGCACCATCAGCAACAGGGGCCTTGGTAACTCCAAGACCCACTTTTTCAGGCCACTTCCTGGAAATGGATAGCAGCACTGCATGTATTGAATAGTTGTATATAGAAATTTAACCAAAACTGTGCTGCTAAGATCCATGCAAATCAAGGGAGGATGACTTACTGTAAGTAGTGGGGCTTCATACAGAGTCTTGCACATAGCACCAAAGGTGCTGCATGGACCTGTTGCCATCCCAGCTGGTCTACTCACTATGCACCACATGATCCCAGGGTGCTCAGCCTGCCCTTCTTCACCTCTTTCGGCAGCTGACCACTCTTTGACTACATGGGGCAAATCTCTGATCCACCTCCTCATTGGAAGGGCAGGCAGAGCATTCGGCTGGACTGCCGTGACACTGGAGTAGGAGGGTTGCAATAGTGTCCCTCTTCTTTCCCTTACACCAATTTTTCATGCTTGCCCTTTTCCTTTCACCTCCCCAGGACTTGGTCCATTCCTCTTCTCTACATGACAGATGGGCCTTCTCAGTCCCTGCCAGACTCCCAGACTTTGGAAAGCACTGCACTGAAAAACTAGGTTGGCCCCCTCGCTCTTCTCTTTCAGTTACCAGCTAAATATCTTCTTTTTGGTGATTTTCCGGAGAAAATGAAAATGTATTCTTCAAATCCTGCTGCTCTTTCAAATGTTTGCTTTTACCGTCTCCCACACACCAGCAAAGCATGTGCTTCTGAAATATTTGCTGCATTAGTAATCTGTGGACAGCCTTAAAGACAAATGTGGCATCATCTTGGAAGCAGAAGATGCTTCTCCATCCTCAGCAACGAAGCATTGCTTCATCATATTTTTGATATGGTTTTGACACAAGATGCTATTATTGGCCCTAGATTCTTCTGCTTGCAGAGTAATTGTTAGGATCAGCATTTGTGTCCTGACAGTCTCCAGAACTTTTCTGAAAAATCGTGTTTGTATTTCCTTGACTTCCTTGGATATTTGCAGAAACGTTCGTCCTGAGCTGCAAGAAAATCTGTAGGTGTCAAGAAGACAAAAAATACTTGTACCACAAGGGGTTCCTTTTCAGTGCATGGAGTTCTCAGCCGAGGAGAGCTGAATGCCACCTATCACTCACCAATGGGTAGCCTTGAGCAAATTATATATCTCACCATATGTTACAATATCCTATGTGTCGCAGATTCTCTTCATATAGACTGTAGTTGCTGGCATGTTCCTGATGGAATTGCAACCTGTTCAGTTGCAAAATAGAAGTGGTCCAGAAAGCTTGTGGGAAAGATAGGCACATTCACATCAATGTTTTTAAATTATTATTTTTCAAAGTGGGCGGGATGCATTTTTGTAAACTTGGAATATCAAGTTGCTGCAGTCATAGTGTTCCATTCAGGTTTTTCCTGATGCACTCCGCACTATGGAGCCAAAATTAGGATTCTCACTGTCCTGAGAGCCTCCAGTTCAATCCAGAAGGAAAAGTAGGAAGCTGTTCCAAGCATTTCCAGCTTTGTTCAGGGGAAACACCTGAAAGCATGTGTCCGGGAAGCATTTGATGCTGACCATGCTGGCTGTGTAACTATAGGCAGGGCTGGCGCTAGGGTTTTTTTGCGCCCTAGGTGAGGGAGGGCGGGCGGCGAGGGAGCGGTGGCAGGGGGGCAGGGCGGTGGCGGCAGCAGCGGTGGCGGGGCAGGTGGGCTGGCAGCGGGGGGTGGGGTGGCAAGGGTGGTGGCGGCAGCGGGGGGCAGGCAGTGGGTGGCGGAGGCGGGCGGGTGACGGGCGGTGGGGGGACGGACAGTGGGTGGCCGGCAGTGGGGGTGGGGGGCAGCAAGCTGGCCAGCGCCCCCTGTCCATTTTGGCACCCTAGGCAACTGCCTAGTTCGCCTTAATGGATGCGCCGGCCCTGACTATAGGAACTGTAGTGTTTTTTTAAATTAAAAAAAACATTACTACCAAATATTTCCCATCTTTGAATGTGCCTTTTAGGATCACCTTATTGTGGAGAATAACATGACACACATTTATTGAGTTAACCTTGGTGACCTTTTACCAAGTTGTAAATAATTGTTGTACAGACCCAAAACCAATTAGGGAGTCATGAAATGAGAAATGCTTTACCACCATATGAGCATGTACGACTATATGACAATTTCTCCGTGTAACATAAAGATGCAGAGTTTTCAATTTCTGGTAAAATTCCTTTTGCTACAGAGTTAAAGCACAGAGATCCACAGAGGAGAATAGCTGCAAGTTCCCCAAAGCCCACACCTTTCTCATTAACTGGCACTTAAAGTCTCAAGAGCTTACTCTTGAGACATTTGTAGGAGAAAGAATAAAACGTGTTATTTTACTTACAGTTGCTTGAAATTGCAGACTTGTATATGCTCGTTTCTTTATGGCATACATACTTAACCAATTGAACAGATCCATGGCAAGTAAACAACTGATGGTAACAAATTAAAACTGAGGGAAAACACTTAAGAGGTCTCTGAAATCAAAGGCTGGAAGGAATTGTTGGTTGGTGGTGGATAGTTAGACAGTCACCTCAGCCCTGAAAAGTCCCTCCCAACCACACAACCAAAGATAGCATGTGAAGTTGCAAATAACACTCCAAAGGTTGTTCTCAGTTGACATCTGAATTCTTCAACGGCTGTCAAAATGGTTGTGAATGAGAACAAACCTCAACAGAGTTCCCTTGGCTCATGTTATTTCCTCCACATAAATAAAGTTTGTTACTGAATTATGTAAGTGAAGGAACTGTATGGGGTGAGAAGAAAAGGAAACTGAATTTCCCACATGTATTCATTAGGATATAATAAATGGCATGCTTAAGAAAGGAAAGATGAGGTCACTGTCATTTTTAGTACATTGGTCCAGCTGTTAAAACAATTGCATAGGAACAAGTAGGTACAGTAAACTACCTCCTTAAAACTGGTGAGCATATCTTCTTCGCTTCTGTCAGTAGAGTTGCCTACAAGTCTGTCCAATAAATGATGTTGCTTTCTTTTCTACTCTTTAGTCATTTTATGCGATACTTGTCTTTTTAATGTAGGAGAAAGGTGGGGTAAAACTATGACAGACAGAGTGACCAACTGACTGGCCAACAGACAGACAGACAGCTCTGCAACATTCTCAGGCTCACACAATTTTGTGACATTTTGGCCCTACAAACAAAGGTGTCTTTTCCAAATGGACATTTTTTATGCATGGGAAGAATGAAAATAAGAATCAAGTACATAACACAAATAGAAAAAATACATTGGGCCGGTGTTGACTAGTTCAAATACATTGGGCCGGTGTTGACTAGTTCTCCTGTGCCAAATGCCTTGTCCCTGCTTTCTTTACTGCATACATGCATTGCTGAGCAACCATCAGAACAGATCTACAGCAACAAACAACTTCCACACACTGGTAAAAGAGAGGGGTAGAACTCATAGCAGAGATGCAGGTCTCTCTTTGAATACCAAAAGCTAGAAAGAATGATTGGTTAGTGCTGGGTAGATAGATAATCACCCTAGACAAGAAAAGTTCCTGCCAGACACTCAAAAATTACAGACAGCATGCAGGGTTGTAAAGAAAACTCCAGCAAGTAATGATTCTCCTTAGAGATAAACAAAAAAATGGTGTTTCGGTTTTTCGTTTGTCATTGAGAGGTCTGTTTCAGTTCGTTTCCGTTTGTTGTGAATTTTTGGAAAAAAATCATTTCCGTTTTTCGTTTTTTCGTTTGTCATTTCTACCCGCTTTTTGGAGATTTTTAAAGCATTTCCGTGCGCAGGCATCCCCCAATGTCCTAGACCAGAGGGAAAACACTAAAAAAATGGATGCTGGCAGAGACACAGTATAGACTAGGTATGCAGGGAGGCTGCAAAGGCAGCGGCGGGCGTTGCCCAGGGTGCAAGGCAGCCTCAGAGTGACTGCACTGCAGGGCAAGGGAGGGTACTCACCAAGAGGTACGCACACACGCACACAATAATTATTGCTGCGTTTTTACGGATGTCCAGGGCGGTTTTTAACATTTAAAACAGCTCATTTCATTGTGCGTTGGCATTAATGGAAACGAAACGTAACAACCACAATTTTCGTGGTTCTGTTCGTTTCGTTGCATTTTCATTACAATTTTTGTTAGTTGTTTCGTTACATAACGGAACGACTAACGAATAACGGAAAAGAAAAAATGTTCGTTCCGTGCCCATATCTAATTCTCCTACCTAAGCTGTACACACCACCTACATTTCTCTTCAAAATAATCATTTCATTACTGCCTTTATATAAAATAGCTTCTGTTTCAAGGTGTTTTGTCTCACATTGTTTCTGGTTTCATAAGCCGAGACATAAGATGTACCCAGTGCCCTGTAGTGCCATAAATGGGCAGAGGATGGGGTTTGATTAGGTGCCTTCTGGACTCCATTTATAAAATACAAGTGACCATTTCTACCATGGTGCAGCAAAGCTTGCCTGCAGAGTCTTCCTTAACAAGCAACTTTGAAAACCACTGCTGACTCATATAGAACTGCCTTTCAGAAGATCAGTTCTGTTTGAGAAGAAACAGGAAGTTCCCAGAACGGCTGTCAGTTTCATCCATATTAGCCAATCAACAGGGTCCTTCACCATATTCAAACACTTCTCCCTTTCACCTTTAGTCATATAATTATGCTGCTCACTTCCAGGACATCAAGTCCAACCCACTGCTTTCTAAAGGAAACCAATTAACTGAAAAGCAAGCATGTGGCTCAGAATAATACCGTCAAGAACATGTACACACTGGGTAATGCAATCCCCCTTGCTGATAAATTATGCCCCTTTCATCAATATAATCCTGTTGTGGTTCAACCCTGTGTGCTGTCTTTTTGCTGATCCTGTTGCGGTCCACAGTTCTTCTGCACAGAAAATCAGGCAAAGCCTGTTTTATTAAAACTAACCTAAGTTTATGTAAGCTTTTAAATGGAAGCTTTCAAAAGTGGACAGAGCTCTTCTGCAATGCTGGATGTTCAAGAAAGAGTACAAAAGAGTGAGAGAGGCAGAGCTAAATATCTGACAGCAGACAGGTTTCTCTCTCCCTTTTACCCACCCTACTGCTGAAATCTGAGCCCAGTGGCTTAGGTCTCTGACTACGGAGCCAGAAGTTAGGAGTTCATTTACCTGCTGTGCCTTCTGGGTGGATTCAGTTATGTGTGTGTGTGTGGGGGGGGGTCCTTTCCAGCTCTCCAGTTCTAAGATTAAAAGTATCTTCAGGTTGAAAAAAAAGCTATTAAAGGCTAATTGATATAAGATTCTGTCTTGTGCTAAAGAGCTCTGTTTATGTAAAGGTAGGTTGAGAACAAATATGGAGATCTTTCGTCCCATGTAAATATAAGTAGTGAGGAATAGGGCATGTCTCAGACAGGTTTTGGGGGATTTTACCTCCCATAATCTCCCAGCCAGCAGGGCACCCTCAAAAAGGTTGGTTCAAGTTTATGTACAAAAGCTCCCAGTTTTATCCCTAGAATTTCCAGATTGTTGGGTGGAAAACCATCAAGATCTCTTGCCAAGTGGCATCCGCAATTCAGTAGGACCTCAGTATGTGCTGGGGATTGGTTCCAAGTCCTCCCGTGGATAATGAAAACCGTGGATAAGAGAGAATGCCAAAATGTCCCCAAAACTGCTATTTTGTGATAGTAACTTGCTTTACAGCTGCTGCTCTGCAACAGTAGCTTACTTTACAGCTGTTGTTTGTGATGGTAGCTTGCTTTATGGCTGCTGTTTTATGACAGTAGCTTGCTTTACAGCTGCTCTTTGTGATAGTAGCTTGCTTTGCGGCTGCTGAATTATTTATTTTTTTCCTCTGCCATCCGTGGATAACTGAATCAGTGGATAATGAATCAGTGGATACAGGGGTCCTACTGTACAGAGCAAAATAGACTGATGCTGTGCCTGGATATAAAGCAGCTTCTGGTGTATCAGAAGCGGCATCTCTGCCGAGATATGTGTGTGTTAGGCAACAGAGGTTCAAAAAGCATGGGGTCGAACCAAGAACATTGGCAAGCCTAGCTCTGATAGACATTTGATTGCGATGAGAAAGGGCCACTTTGTTGGGCGCAATCTCCCTGGAAGCGACCCTTCCATGCACACAAGAATTGCTCCCAACTCAGCTCCATAACTCAATTGTCTTTCTTGGGCCTGGAGCAGGATTGGGGGTGGCTTTCAATTTCCTGTAGAACTTCTGGTTGGTGGGAAATAGTTTGAACATAATATGCCACAAGAAGTCTGAAATATGAGCTGCATCATACTTGTATCTATGTTGGAGGGCACTCTTAGATGTAGAGGGGATAGTTTGACCTATAATTATCAATTGCAAATTTGTGTTCATTTTAGTGTCTTGTTTTTAGCAAATCATATGGAAGCTAGGTCTTGCTCCATTAGGAGGCATTTCTTGCTTTTAACTCTTTTAATGCTGTGGATAAGGCACAGAGCTGACCTCCCACTCCAGTCTAATTTGGCAACTAATTAATTATGTTAAAGATTCATCTCAGTCCTGCCACTCAGAGGCACAAAAGCTGCTAGAGATTCATTTCCACACTACGTTTTGATTTCCAGCATCCTCCCACAGGATGCCAGTAAAAAGAGAGCCGGAAATGGCATTTCTTTTGGAATTTCAAGGCCCCTTGTCTTGGAAGGCAGCCAAGGTGTACTCAAGAATATGAGATTGGGGGAGAGGGAGGAGATACCACCTTCTGATTGAAATGCAGGTCATGGCACAGGGACATTCACTGGTTATAAGAATCAATTAACATCACTGCCAAGCAGAGATTTGGAGGGTAGGGGCATTTTTTCCTTTTGATTTTCATCCTGCTCTGGAGTTAAAAGCACCCATGAGGAACTGTTCCCTTGGGCTTTAACTCTGCATATGGCATGCTCCACATGAGAAAAGATGCTTCTTCTCTTGTTGCAATATCTGGAACCGTCAAGCAAGGACACAGTACTTTTACACTGCAATTTCAGAAGCAAAAATCCAGACAAGATCATTTTTATTTTATTTTTAAGATTACTAGCCATTGTCAAGAAGAAGGTACATTTGGGAGGAAAACTGCATGGGGTGTTCATTATTCTGTTAAGTTTTCACAAATAATGGTTATGATATCAGTCCATTCCTTAATTTGAGTGTGATTTCACTGGGAAATAAATCATAATTTGGATTGCATGTGGAGTCAATTCAGTGCAGACTACTTGACAGAGATCACAGGACGCATGAGAAATTGCTGTTGAGTTTGACCCCTGATCTCTGTCCAAGCCAGACCATTTTGCTCAACCCGTAGGGCTTCTACTTTTGAGGGCTGGGCTGGAACAAATTCCCAGCAGATGGGAGTGCTGTTTTGGGAGATGAATTTTGTGAAAACAATCCTTTCCAGTGCAATCAAAACACAGGTCTAGCAGCTAACTGATTGCACCCTGAATTACAGTTTTATCCCACTGTTTCTAATACGGTTATTTCACGTCCTTCCTCATTCCGAGATGACGTTCATTTCATTGTAACGTCGTTCGCGGTCATGTGGTCTTGTCCCGGTTCTGTCCCTGTTTCCGTGTACCCACGGGCATGATTGATGGTATCAGTATGACTGTTACTGCACGTCCTTGTTTCGTCATAACGTCTGTACTTCCATGCCTTCGTTTACCTTTTTTTGGGAGGGGGTCCGACCTTCCATTTTTCAATATTTTGAATCTCCATAACTTTGGCTTTCATGCATTAAGCAGCAAAGTTCGAGGTTTTATGCCTTCTTCCCTCTCTACGATGCATTGTTTACGCCATTGGGATTGTACTGGAGAATGCAACTTTGCACTCCTGCCACTAGATGGAGAATGTGCACGTTGTGTGATGAGCCTTAATTCACAGGATCTCGTCTCGAAACAAGAACCGAGACAAGAAAGTCCCGAGCTCAGGGAGAGGTATGGATCATCACGCTTAAATCCCATTTCAGGGGGCATGGTCAGGACAAACTCCTGTCATCACGCAATGGACGTGTGGTAACATTTCTTTGTATCGGTCCCAAGCGGGATGGCGAACCGCGATGAGAGGGATGTGAAGTAGTTGAACAGGCCAATGTACTACTTTCTTACTCATTCAGCTCTGGTATAAATAAACTGGATAGCAGAATGATTTTCTTCCCCTCTCATATATATTTAACACAGCATCATCCACCAAATCTAAAGAGTATAGGATTCAATACTGATACAAAGTACTTCTTCACAAAATGGAATTGGCTTCCACAGGGTGGAAAATGGTGGCCAACATAGACTGCTTTAAAAGGAGATACAGTGATGCAAATTCATGGAGGATGCTATCTGCCGAATGTGTACAGTATTACCACTAGTGTCAGAGAGAGAGTGTGTCGCTCTCAATATCATTTGCTGGGCTTTTCATAGGCCCAAGGTCCTAAATCTTTTAAAACTGGTGGATAGAAAATATCATGAGTGTCTGCCATCAGAAAATGGTTGCCATGGGATGGTTGCCTGTTCACAAAATGGTTGTCACAATGAGTGCAGAGAGTCCCAGAGACATCTGTTCCTCAGAAAGGCAGGCTAGTCACCCTGCCCTTGAGTCTGAACACCACAGAGTGCCTGGAATCAGGACATAAAAGGTTGTGATCCAAAACACCCTGGAGAATAAGTTTTATTGACCTGAGTGAAATTTGCTTATAAGCAAGCATCCGTATTTCACCCCCTATGCGCACGCACACACACACACACACACCACCACCATCAGGCAGCAGTTCTGTGGATGGTTACCTGGGAGTAAGCTCACTAAACATAATTAATATCACAGGACTGGGCTCTTCTCATATAACATGTCTGTTGCAGGCGGGGATCTGAGATCTGGAGGCTGATGTTTCTGCTGACATAGTGCAATCAGCCAGAATTTGACAGGTTTATATTTCCCTCTCACCTAGACCTAATTGGCTTTCTCAGCACACTGATCTCCTTCTATAATATCTGGAGTCTCCATGAATCATACTGTCAGGAAGTCACCATGTGTGTATATCAGCTCTGAACCCCTCACGTTTTATTCTCCTTCAGTCTCTGACTGTAGTGAGCGACGTTAATGGAACTGCAGGCAAGTAAGTGGTTTCACAGTTGCCGTCTCATCCATTACTGGGGCAGCGTACAGCAGACAAAAGTGCAGTTGCATCCTCTTCTGAGGTTAAAGTAAAGCTGTTAAAAGAGAAAGAAAGAGGCACGGAGAGGAGGAGACCCTGCCTGGCTGGCCTCCTCCCCTCCCCCATCAATCGATTAGGTACATTAGTCCTACATGTCCTTGAAATGCTGCTGTAGAAAATGATTCAGGGGGTGCAGGAAAGAGGATTCACATCCGTCCTCTATGAATGATTACATTTGAAAAATAACACACTGGAGGCTCAGTTAATTTCACAGTACACAGGTTGTACACTGACAATAAAGGTTGTTGTTGTTGTATGAAAATATATCTGCCTATCTCTACCTTTACCCATCTTCATTTATTTCAGGTTCAAACAAAGGGGCCTATTCAGGTGTTAGGGCTGAAAACGGCTATGCCTTAAATTGCAGTGGGGTGGGAATGCGGACAAGTCCTGCCCTTCCGCATCTCCCCAGAGAAATGAGACAGACCTGTCATATAAGTAGAGATGGTCATGAAGAGAAAAAATGATGTTTCAGTTTTTTGTTTCTGTTACCGGACCCGATTCGGTTCGTTTCCATTTGTCGTGAAATTTTTCAAAAAACTTCATTCCGTTTGTTCGTTTATTTGTTCTTCGTTTTGTGTGTAGTGTAGTGTGTGTGTGTGTATGTATGTGTGTGTGTGTGTGTGTGTGTGTGTGTGTGTGTGTGTGTGTGGTGCTTGTGCAACTGTGGCTGGGGGAAACAGTGGGCTTAATCTTCCCTCCAGCCACTGTGGGGTGGGGGAAAGAGCTCCCCCAGCAAGCACCTCTCAGCTGCTCTGCGCTGGCCCCAAGCCAGCGCCTCTCTGGTGCTCAGCTGGCTTCCCTGCACCCCTGGAAAGGAGGTGCAGGAAGGCAGCGAGGAGCAGCTGAGAGGTGGGGTGGGTGGGGAACACAAGTTTCCCATAGGAGAGGGGAATAATAGTTTAAAATGTCTCCAACCTGGTGCTGGTCCGGGTAGCGCTTGATCGCAGTAAAACAAAAACAAAACAAAAAAACAAACAGCCAATGACGGTAGCGCTTGGTCGGCAATAAAAAAATAAAAAATAAAAATAAAATAAAAGGAGCACCAAGAGGGCGCCAGGAGTGGTCTGGTTGGCACCCTGATATATTTTAAAACATAAAAAATCCCCAGCTCTGACATGGTCGCAGGGGCCGTGCGGTGGGCGCTGGCTGAAAGAAAATAAAAAACAAAACAACAACAAAAAAAAGCCCCGCGCTACAGAAATCTGGAAGTGAAAGAAGGGCCCACCCAGCCCCAGGGGACACACAGTGGGTGCTTGAAAAAATAAAAATCATGGGGCCCCAGGCGTGCCCTGGTCAGCACCCTAAAATCATAAAATAAATAAATAAATAAAACCAAGCCTGGATGGGGCCCCAAGGGCGGAGCAGTTGCTTTTAAGAAAAACAAACCCGCACTACAGCTGTAGTGCAGGCCAGGAACCCGGAAGTAAATGGGTCATCAGGAGGGGGGGAATAAGTTACAGGGATCCCTCTTTCCCCCCACCCCTGGGGAGGGGGGAAGAGAGGGTTCTTTAAACTAATCTGCTCCCGATCACAGCACTGAGCGCCCGCTTGGTGCTGTCATCAGGAGTGGGGCAGAAGATCAGTTTAAAGAGCCCCCTTATCCACCCCACCACATGGGGAGGGGAAAAGAGGGGGCAATTTAAGCATTTTTCCTGGTCCTGGTGGCACTGCCCCTCTTCCCCCCCACCCCATGGGGAGGGGGGAAGGGGGTCTTTAAACCAATCTCCCCCCTCCTGATGGGAAACCTATTTTCCCCACGCCACCTCTCAGCTGCAGAGCTCTCACCTTGCGGAGCTCCTGCATTGGCCATGGGACCATTTTCAGAGAGGTCCTGCCGCTCTGCCATGGGCTGGACCCCTTCAAAAATGGCCCGCTTGGCACAAGGCGGTCCCCTTAGAGCCAGGCGGGTCATTTTTGAAGGGGTCCAGCCGATGACAGCTCAGCAGGATCCCACTGAAAATGGCCCCGTCGCCCGTGAGGAGCTCCTGCATTGGCCACGGGGCCATTTTCAGTGAGGTCCTGCCGCCCTGCCATGGGCTGGACCCCTTCAAAAATGGCCCGCTTGGCACAAGGCGGTCCCCTTAGTGCCAGGTGGGTCATTTTTGAAGGGGTCCAGCCGATGACAGCTCAGCAGGATCTCACTGAAAATGGCCCCATCGCCAGTGTGGAGCTCCTGCATTGGCCCCGGGGCCATTTTCAGGGCAGGGAAAGGGAGCTCCGATCCAGCCTCCGCCTGAGGAGACCGGATCTCAGCCCCTTCCTTCCCGACTCCTCCATAGAGCCTGACAGCCCTGCACCGGGGGGGGGGGCTGTCAAGCTCCATGGTGGAGGAGGGCAGCTAGAGGGGCTTGGATCCGGTCTCTGTGCGCAGAGACCGGATCTCAGCTCCTTCTCAACTCCGCCCCCGAAGCCGGAAGCTGGAAGACTGGACCAGGAAGGCCAGCAGCAGCACCAGCAGCAGGTAGGAGAGGAGGACTTATCAGGCGGCCAGGCCAGTAACGGAAACGAACAGAACCAAGAAAATTTTCTTGGTTCTGTTCGGTTCGAGCCTGGCCCATACAAATGGTCGTTATTCGTACTGTTACGTAACGGTAACAGATAATGGTAACGACAAATTGGTCATTGCCCATCTCTACATATAAGCATACTCTGTTGAATGCACTTCCAGCATTTCTGCAGTCAGGGGCTCTGATAATGCCAGACTTCCAATCCTGGGAATGCTGCCTGTGCATTCAGTAGAACACATGGGTACAGACACCGCTGAAGGCCTTCCCTCTGAGCACACAAAGGCCTGCCTGGTTTTTGAGTGGGTGGGGGCTTAGGGAGGCATGAAGTGAATGTGCACCTCCTGTGTGTCTACTACATACTTCTGGTTCAACCAGAATTCCTTATGTAGGCAATTCACAACAGCCAAATGTACAATATCATTTTTAATTCTTTTCCATGGAAGAAAAGTAATTTTTGGTAAAAGAAATTTAGCAGGAAGAGTATCCTGACCCTTAATGAACTGGTGTCCATTAAATGTAGCCTACATATGCACGGCTGGACCAAGTAGACAGCGTTGCCTTTGGCAAACTGTCAGCCTCCATTAGACCATAGCCATAACCTACTGCTGCACAATAAGCCAGGCAATAGATTGCCATTGGCTGCTTCAGCTTCATTACAACTTTTTCACAAAATATGTCTATGTGAGTCATGAAAGTAAACAAAACTGAACTGTCAGATCAGCAATCTGTCAAATGGTGTGTTTTTCCTTCTCATAATTGCGGCAACATGTAAAAGATAAACCAGTCGCAGGAATGTGTTCCATCATGACTTGTGAATTTTCTTGTTCCTGTTGCTGATTTGTTTCAGAGAAACACACGCGGGTCAAAAGATCATGGAAGATCTTCTTTAGTGACTAAAAATAAAATGGAATTGAACAGACATTTGCTTTCTGAAATAACAGATTGCACTGATCTGTCGCCAGCTCATAAAAAAGGGGAGTGAAATGTGGTGAAACTATCAGATTACCATCAGATCACAGACATGGAAAACCTCAGTATAGTTATTTGTTTCTCCAGCTGGGTTCAAACATGAAAATACCCCCAGCGGGTGATTGCCCAGAAGGAAACTGCATGGGACATTTTCTGGAAAATGAATGAAGTGTCTTCTAAATAATTTAAGGTGCAGAAGAGAGCGACTAAAATGATTACTGGTCTGGGGGACCTCCCTTATGAGGAAAGGCTAAAATGGGGCTCTTTAGTCTGGAAAAAAGTCGCCTGAGGGGGGATATGTTTGGGACGTACAAAATAATGCAGGGTGTGAGTCAAGTGGATAGAGGGACACTTTTCTCCCTCTCACAAAATACCAGAACTAGGGGACATCCACTCAAACTGTGGGTTGTGAGAGTGAGAATAGACAAAAGAAAATATTTCTTTACCCAGTGTGCTGTTAGTTTGTGGAACTCCCTGCCACTAGATGTGGTGATGGCATCTAGCCTGGATGCCTTCAAAAGGGGATTGGACAGATTCCTGGAGGAGAAGTTCATCACAGGTTACAAATCATGATGGAGATGTGTAATCTCCAGGCTTAAAACCAGGGTACTTCAAGGGCCAGATGCAGGGGAGTGCTAGCAGGAGACAGATACCTAGTCTCATGTGCAACCAGAGGCATTTGTTGGGGCTACTGTGAGATACCGGAAGCTGGACTAGATGGCTCTTGGGCCTGATCCAGCATGGCTCTTCTTATGTTCTGATGTTCTTGTTAACTCCAAAGATTAACTCCAAAGATAGCCATGGGATATCGGGTGTTTTTCTTTTGACTACAAATCCCATAATTCTCCATTTTGGGAGTTCCATTTAACAGCTCAAACATATTGATAAATGTAGTTCATCTGGGGACCTATTAGGCCTAGCTCGACTTTAGGTTTCTATGAGAAGAAACCTGCTCCATTGCTAGCTGGGAACTTCTTTTCTGAACAAGAAGGAAGAGTGGTGCTAGGTCTGTGGTCAGTTTCAAAGCCTTCCCAGCTAGGTCTTTTCTCCAGGTGAGCAACATTTAGCTGTCTGTAGGAGTGGGGCTATAAGATGAAATGCACAGAGCTACAGGATTTGTGGTCCAAAAAAAAAAAAAAAACAAATACCCATGCCTAGTAAGTTAACGCCATATCATACCACCACAAGCTATTCTTGCAATGCTCTCTCTATTGCTACTAATGGTGTGGTTTCACTAAGATGGCTGCCATGTCACTTCATGCCACTTTGTTCATTGTTATCCATGTACATATCAAAGAAGGCAGTATTGCCCTGAACTATTTGGTCTTTGTGTGCCTCCAAAGAACTAAGCCATGTACTTGGTGACAAGATTAGTAGTTGCTGCAGTTTCTAAAAAATAAGACTAATAGAGATGGTCACAAAATGGAAAAAGAGTGTTTTATTTTGTTTTTTAAGTAGTTTCATTTTATTTTGTTACTAATGAGTTTTAAAAATAGTTTTGTAATATAACAAAACGAAATGAAATGAAACAATATGTTCCTCAAAATCACTAGAGAGCTGCTTTGGGCTCTTTCCTGTAAGCCCCTGAAATTTGGCAATGTTTGGGGGTCAGGGAGCTGAGTTATTAAGCTCAAAGGGGGTGCCCCTAGCAAAAAAATATTTGGGGCTTACAGGGAAGAGCTTGAGCTCCCCTGCCATTGATTCCTCTAGGATGAATCGTTTCATTTCTAGAGGGAAAATGGCATTTCATTTCATGACGAAATGTGTCCTACAATTTGGTTACATAATGAACATTTCATTTTTCCTTTCATGCCCATCTCTCTCATAGCATTTCATTTTTCATTTCATGCCCATCTCTAAAGACTAACTGTGGTGCCACACTTCATGGAAGTCATACCTCAGCTCTTGGCTGGTACTGAAAACAGGCAGTGGTTACAGGTTTGTGGCACCTATTAGTCTCCGGCTAGGGTATATTTCCTCAGTGTCATTCTTCCACCTTACTCCCTGTCCAAAGAACCAAGGGCAAGAGTTCTAGCTTTGAGATCTGTTATGCTTTGTGGATAAGATTGCTTAGAAAGATAGTAAACATTCAAGGGTATATCTGTATTAAGGGTATATCATGAACCATTGAAATCTAAGATGGTTCCTTTAGAATATGGAACCATCAGACAATTGAGTTTATAACGCATACATTTTATTCTTCTTGGTACTTTATTGTACTTCCTGATCACCAGTTTCTGAACCTACCTTATGACAGACCTGGTATTATTCTTGCAGGTTTTGTGTATCTCTAACACCCAATCCACTTGGGGTTAGATTGTAAACAATACTGACAAAACCCTTTAAGTTGAACTCCTGTTCAGTCATTTCATAGATGTTCTAATACATTGAAATCTGTGAGCAGAAGCCACATTCAGCTGTGAGTTCATAACAATGTTATGATAATGGAGGTAGTATTTTGATGTAGAAATAGAAATTTTTGAACATTTGCACTATCTTAACTAGTTGTTGTCTTCTTATGAGACAGGATCTCGTTAAGTCTTTCTTTCAGTACATAATATGCAAACCCAAAGAGTTTTAGGTGATAAGATTGTGCAACGAAGGATATTTTTGTCCATAGCCTATGCATACTACCTGCTCACTAGTAACAGTCCCCACCCCAAAAGCACCATATGTGTGGTATTTAATTTCATCCAAATGTCAGAACTGGGCTACCAGAAGAAAAACCCTCTTTGCTCTCATAAATAGCTGTTCTCTAGATCAAAGAGTTGCAGCTGACACACCTTCGGGTGGGGGAGTTTCCCTCCCTGGGACTCATGTGGTATTCAGTTACCGTTCCTTTACTCCTACTGTAGCACAGTTAGGCCATAGCCCCAAACCGTGGTCTTAGGCAAGACAGTGTAATATCTGATTGTGGGCTTCTGGCTGTGAAGGATTGCAGTCATATCCTGTAATGCACCATGGCGCTTTCTTGTGTCACTTAAGCAGGCTATTTCCCCAAAATGAAACAAGCTGTTGAGAAGACTGGGCCACAAAAATTAGCACTTTTTGAGCGGGTTGCATCCAGATTTCATAAAGTTGGTGGGCGCTAAATGTGTGGGATTTCAATTCCCTCGTGCCCAGAAGAGTATGCTCTGGCTTGTCTACTCATTTAAACCGTCTGCCTTAGGTTCTTTGTGGAGACGTCAGCACTCAGCAGACTTTGTAGCTCAGACTGTGGTAACCTCTCGTGTTGCAAAGGAAATGGTCAAAAACTGAACCTTCCAAGTGAAAATGCAGTAGCATGTTTGCACCCCCTTCCTAGACCCTAGGTTGAATGTTTTCTAGCTGAGGAGTTTGTGCCTTTGGGCATCTCATTTCACTCCCACCCTCACCCTGCTGTTAAATACCCTTTTAAAAACATGTAAGGTTAGCTAACCTTGTTAATTACAAATTACATTATTTTTAAATAGCTGAAACACAAAAAACTGGTTTTAAATCTAAAGCTGATTGCTGTCTGTAACTTTTGGATCTGCAAAATGGCAAATCAATACTTAGATAAGGTGGTGATCACATGAGAAAATATATCAGAATTTGGATCATTTGTGGAGTGGTTGAGTGGGATCTATTTCCCCATGTTCAAACATGAATGAATGAATGCAACTCTATTGTTTCTGGCCATAGGCATTTACATAGTACAAAACAGCATAAAAATCCATTTAAAGCCATATACTTTCAGTAAAACCTATATAAATCAGTTCAAGACAGTGTTGTGTCATATGCCATAGCTCCCAACTGTATGGGGAATTGCATTCCCACCTGAACCTGATCCATTCACAATCCAACTGTTGGACTACTACTTTAGGCAGCTGGGCTGCAGATAGAAGGGATGCTTTAAGAGAGATCGCTCCCTGGAAAGTGACCCTTTCTAGTGTTATTGGATGTGTCATCAGATTGTACCCTGAATCATGTTAATTCAAGAAATACACTCTAGTTGGGACTGGGCAGTAGGCCTTAAGTTGCTTCAGCACACTTTATTTTTATGGAAGTCTTATTGCTGTTTTTATATACAGTGGTACCTCTACTTATGAATTTAATATGTTCTGAGTGCATGCTTGAAAGCTGAAAAATTCTTCAGTAGAGCAGCAGTTTCCTATAAGAATGAATTGAAAGTCAATTAATCTGTTCCAGAGCGAACGGATTTCAGTGCATTCCTATGGGAAGATTGAACATGCACACGCCTCCCTTGCACCCACTTGAGCCAGCGTGGCTCAAGTGGGTGCAAGAGAGGCATGTGCATGTTAGCGTGGATCACCCATTCCAAGGGGCAATTGGTGCAAGCATGCACACGCCATCTTTCCACCCACCGGAGCTGCGCCAGCAAGCACCTGGTGCAGCTTGAGCAAGTGGAAGGGAAGGGAGTGCCCCTTGGAAGGGGCAATCTGGGTGAGCATGCACACGCCTCCCTGCACCCGCTTGAGCTGCACCAGCAAGCACCTGGCAAGGCTTGAGCAGGCAGAAGGAAGGCGAGTGCATGATCGCACGGATCGGCCCTGGGAAGGGGCAATCCAGGCGAACATGCACACACATGCCTTCCATCCGCTCGAGCCATGCCAGCAAGCACCTGTCCCAACTCCATTTGGGCAATTTGGAAGGGAGGTGTGATGGCCACCTCCTCTTCCTCCTTGGTTGTTTTGATCCCTTTTGCAGAGATCAAAGGAATCAAGGAGGAGGAGGAGGCAATACAGCTGACTTTGACTATTATTATTTGTAATAATTGAATCACCAAGTGCAAGGAGCCTGTCTCTTGCTGCCTGTTCATCTACATAATTCTGATGGCTCTGTGTAGCTCCATCTCACCCAAGTCACAGGCATTAGCATTTCCCTTTTGTAGGAATGCCCCCCACACACATATACATTGGAGATCAGGAGACAAGATTAGTCAGACCCAAATTTGTATGTCCTGGGTCAAGAGGCTACTAGTGCATAAATACAGTGAATATTTTCGTATCAAAGTAAAGATCAGAGAGCAGTGCTGGTTTTTTTTAAGAAATGTTGCTACAATGCTGCTATAAATGCTACCTCCTGTAGTGGTAGAGACCTTAGAATGACAGCTGCAGTGATTTTTAATGTACAGTACTTTTCTGAGCTCTGCTCCCATTTGCTCAAAGAGAGAAACACAGCTTCCTGGACCTTCTCAAACTGCCACATAGCCTTCAAGTGGCAAGTGTATGACCTTGCTTTGTTTCCCAGTGTGCCTATTGCAGGGTTCTGTTCTGTGTTCTGTCAATAATCACCACCTGAAAAATAATTGTCTGGCTTTTGAGAGGTACTCTGGGTAGCCACTCCACATTTCTGGAGGTACAACTAAGTAGGAGGGAAGACAGTCAAGTGGTCATTGACCAGCCTGTCAAGTGGAAGCTGACCCACACTACAAGCACCGGTAGCCTTGAGTCAATGCCCTGTTGTTTCACATGTGAGATATAGTTAGCAGCATCTGATCTAATGTACCTTGTTTCTCATTATGGCAGGATTTTGCAGGCTCCAGGAAGTTGTGAAACTCTGCAAAGAGACCACAACAGGAAGTGTAATCAGCAGTGAGTAAATAGAGCCTTTCCTTCCTTCTCTACTGTTTTCAAAACTTCCTTCTCCAGTTACAAATCCTCTTTAAAGATCTGGCAGCTCTGAAATGAATGTTAGGGGAGAATGTGCCTCTGGAAGGAATTGGCCCATGGTCTCCTTTAAGGGAGCACAGTTTTCCATAGGAAAAACTGCTACAGGACATTCCTCCTTTTGAATATGTCCTCTGTGTGAATGAAGAACTCTCAGTGTAAGTCTTGTTTAAGGAAAGCAGAGGACTATAAGCAAGTAGATTAGGAGTCTTTGAATGATCTACAGTGATCAAGAGGACACCAGAGTCAGGAAATACACATGGTCACTTGATCACAATCATCCCCACCTGAGGAGCACAATTTGTACATCACCTGCTGCTCCCTTTCTGTTCCCTTCATTTTTCATGCCTGTAAATCCAGCCCCCTGATCTTCCCTCAAACAGGCCTAAGCTTATTCAAAACGTTAATTTTAGGTGTTGTCTTCATTCAAAAAAGAGTACAAATTGGCTTGCTGTGCTCTTTTTAGGACCTTGGGAAGGATCAATATCTGACCACTGATCAGGCAATGTTTTTTACATGATGTGACTGGATACAGAGAGCTCCAGTGTTCAGCATAATCAACTGCATGGGGCAGGGTGATCTAGCATGCTGGTGTCCCATAAAATTAAATGTATCTACATCCCTCATTTTTCATGAAGATCAAGCTCCCAGAAGGGAAATGTCATCGCTTAATCATCTCTCTGCATAGGGACACCAAAGGAGTGGCCAAGGTCAAAGTCCTAATTAGACATTTCCTGCCTTTGGTTCTGTGAACTCATGCTGATACTCTTTAGTTCCCCATATTCAGCAAGCATAAATCAACTCACATATAGAAGTCAACTTTCCTAGCAGCATAAATTTGTTGTATCAGCTTGTGCAGTTGAATAACTCCACATTCTGCATTTATGGAACCATCGCTGCCTCTAATGCTGTAATGCTGACAGGCCTTTGCAGGATGCCTGTGCAAACCAAAAGACAACAGGCAACAGTTTTTGCATCACCACACAAACAAGTAAAAATAAGAAAACAGGTGGGAGCAGAGAAAATGACATACCTTTACTCACTCATTCTGATACTCAGATGGTATGCGACAAATCCATTCATCTACTGTATAGTCACACACGGACACACATCTCAGTTTAAGTAGTCAACTAAATTTTTAGCAGCAGTGAACTAAACAAGATTTAAAAATTTAGAAAATTATAGAACACAAAATCCTTTGGTGTCAAAACAACATTTGGATCCTGTGTATTACTTTTTATTTTCCTTTCTGGAATAGAATTGCAGAGCTTTGCTAAAAACCAAAACTCCCCAAATGCCGTGATGATTATAAAGTATGCATCAGAGCACTCTGCCTCATGGATGACCGATAGCCACTTGGTCCATTGTGTGGCCACCAAAGAGTCACAGAAATACTCTCAATTCATTGAATTTTCATACATGACCAAACATAGAATATTCTGCTCTGTGTTTGGACATGTAGTCAGCAGTCATTACATTCTTGGTGTACAAACTGTTGGTATGTGGCAAATAATTATGCAGCCAGAGAGTCTATGGCAGAACTCAGAAGCATTATAAATGGTATCCTCCAGAACTCCCCAACTGGCCTAGCCACTGGAAGGGGCATGTCAATTACCCAAATTCTCTGTCAAACTGGACCTGAAACATACTGATTTTCACACGTTGGGCTGGCCAGAATAGCCTTTTACTGGTGAAATCAGTAATACAGTGGAGCCGTGACAAATACTGTGTTCTAAACAACTTCCGTATTGTGGCAGATGGTTAAGTTACAATATATAATGCAATTCAGCTGGCTCTGCCTCCTCGTGTACACTATTTTTACACTATGTTAAACTTTCCTTAGTGATGCAGGGGAGAGACCTCTTTAGTAAATGTTTGCATATGAACTAGAAGTGATACTTAATTTTGGAAAGTTGAAATAATGTTGGGAATTGTAATGTGCAGCTGTGGGACATCCACCAGAATGAGGAATACTCTTGTTTTCAGTTCCATATGGATTTATGGAATATTCCCTATGGAATATTCAATATAGCCATATACTGTGAGTGACCTATATCAAATTGCTACATGAGTAAATGTTGTTGCATTAGTCTAGCTGGGACTAGAAATTGGGTTAATTCAAGGACCCCACCCCCTCACATACAAATTCCAGTGAAGTTAGCAGGTAGATAGACATAAGATGGTACTCTAACCTTTGAAGTGTACAAGTTGTGAGATAAGCAATTATACTAAGTGGTGAGGAAAGAAAGACTGCAAGCAGTATGTTTGCAGGATATGCTTCAATATTAGCTTTACATATGATATACTCCAGTGACTAGCACATAATACAACCATGCTGTGCAGCCAAAGGGCATGGGATTACGTACAGTTGCTTCTCATAATTTTAATTAATTTTGTTATGTTCTCATTATTTCAGAGAGCAGCGTTTTCTCCTTCATTTTTATTTAGGACACAACCACTCGTTGCTTCTTTGTCTCTCTTGCTTCATCTAATACTATATGAAATTGAAAATATTTAAATAAAGAACTCATCCCCTGACCTGCTTTAATTCAGGCATCATCTCTCATGTGAACAAATATGAGTAGGGGAGATGTTGTTGCCTCAATTCTGTCACCAATGGAGGGAAACAAGTCCAAACGGGAGAGCTTTCTGTTTCATTGTCGGTTCTTCATATTAATTGGAACTCTCCAAAATCATTATTGTAATTCATGTGGAGATCTTCAATGGATACAGGAGACTCTCCTATTTAGACTCCTCATCACTCCCCAAGCATGGAAGGAAACATTAATAACAGTAGGGGCCACAGAAATACAAGGCTTTGTGTGTTACTTATCATGATTCCATAACACTGAAAAGGGGCTCAGGAGTCAAAATATGCTACCAATATCAGTTAGGTGGTCACTTCCCATCTGTTTTGTCTCTCTAAGTGTTGCACTTTGGAGTGGTACAAAAAAATCTTACTTCACATCCGTTGCACAACAGCTGAAATTTGTCTCGACCATGCCCCCGGAACGGGTGCTAAGCGAGACAAATCTGTACCTGGCTCTGGGGGTAGGGCATTTCCTTGTCACGGGTTGTTCCTGGTTTCTGTTCTGAGACAAGACACCATGAGGTAACAACTGTCATGTAACAAAACATTCATTTCTCTCAGAAAACTGTGTCCCAGGTACTGGGTTGGGTATTATGTTCAAAGTGCCCACCCACCCCAGATGATCACCACCCCCTTGCCCTCCTCCATTAAATACCAATAAAACAAACCAAACTTCAAAGCCAGGCAAGAGGGACACCAGAGAGAAAATTAATTAGAAAACAAACGGAATAAAGAACAAAGAAAGCCCGAAGGCTATCACTCGGAGCATTCTAATGCAGCCACGGGGAGAAAGTGAAAGCTAGCCAGACGAGCAGCAGACTCCTTCCCTGCCTGCAAAGATTTTGACTTTTCAGAAGCAAAATATCGAAAAAGAATTTTTAAGCCCCCCCCAAAAAGGAAAAAGGAAGCTAGACAAATTCAGTGTTTGTCACTGTACAATACCGTGAGGTAACACTTGTCACGAGACAAGTTATCGCGACCATGGGAACACTGAAACGGGGACAAAACCATGTGATCGTGACCAGTGCTGTCACGGTACAAAACTAGTCATGGAACAAAGAAGGACGTGAAGTAACTGCCTTAGAATCTTAATGATTCCATGTAGAGACAGTAAAAAATAAACTCCAGAGTGAAGTGTAGTTGTCTAATGGACAACAGAGGAACTATTTAGTTCAGAGCTAGAAGGGAAGGTTCCAAATTAGTTGCTGCTTATGTGGCATATGCAACAGAACAGCCCACCACGCCCTGAATTTGTTTGCAGGATTGATTGTGCAGCTGGTTGGTTGCATGTTCTGTTATGTAATGAGGGCCTGCCAGAGCAAGAAAATACTTGTAGGGTGCTGGCTTCCAATGTTTAACACCTATCAATATACAGTCAAAAATTACAAAACACTAATAAAGATCAAAGATACTCTAAAAGACAAAACAAAGATGGGTTAAGTTTTGAAGAGCGGATTAGCAGCAGTGGTGGTCAATAGCCAAGGAAAGCCATCCTGAATAGGGAGGTCTTCAGCTGTTTTTTAAAGACCCGCCACCTGCGGGCCAGGCAGATCTCTGAGGAGAGCTGGTTCCATAAGCGAGATGCCGCCACCGATAAAGCCTGATTCCTAGTGGCTGTTTTACAGGCTTCCCTTAGCCTTGGCACCCTCAGTTGACCCGCCTGGAAATAACAGGTGTTATGGGTAATACTGTGAGGTAGAAGCCGTTCTGACAGATAGTGAGGTCCCCTGAACTATTTACGGCTTTGTATGTCAATATCAAAACTTTTTTTTTACATTTTTATTTATTTTCTACACTAAATTACTTAAAACAAATATATTGCTTGTCTCCCGTCATGTTACTGCTTCAATCTCAGTTTTTTCCAACATTTGAGCCCAGTATAATTCATATCTCCCTTCCCAGCTTAAACGACCATACATTCATACTTAGTTTCCATATCATGTCATCCCTATTCTATTCTAACAGACTAGTGTAGGGGTAATGTGCTGATTTCTTTTTGTACCTGTTACTAATCGGGCCACAATATTCTGTACCAGCTGGAGCCTCCACATCCACTTCGAAGGCAGTCTCATGTAGAGAGCGCTACAGTAGGAGAATCTCGAGACTACGAATGCATGGACCAACGTATCCGTATCTCTTGACCACTTCATTGATGGGAGGATCAAAAAGAAATGTGCATGTCATCATCATTCTTTTTAATGAGTTTCAGAACCGGAACCCATTCTCTAAATTCATTTGTCCAGCACTACTACTAATTACATGAGAGATTCAAAACAGGAGACTTGATTGGATAATTTTGTTAGGTAACCACTCAGTGTCAAGTCAAACTTGTCCTATTGAAGACAGAAGGCACTCCGTACTTTTGTGACGTCTGAAGAATGCCAATAAATTCAGGATACAGTTCTTGCTTCTGTAAAAGGCCCACTGATGATGAAGGCTTAAACTTGGGCCATGTCTTTAACTGTTAGGTCTCAGAGTGGATTGCTTGTTCTGTATCATATCGCTGACCGTCACTCCAGTTCCATCTGAATATTCTGGGAGGAAGGAAGACAGGTGAAATGAGAATGAGCCTACGCAAATAAATAAATAATGCTATATTCTAAGTACAGTACAGTACTTAGTTTTGAGATAATGCTTGTGAATTCCCAGTGTGAGGAAGTTGAAAGAGAGAGCCATTTTCTCCCCCAGGACAATAGCACATATGTTTTCCCAAGGCGATGAATTTTTCACATTTCCATGTGCTGCATTAGTCATTATTTCTCAACCAGTGACTGAACAATTGCTGTCCTGCACATGTTGCATCCTGTCCTTCACCATATTTAAGAATATATTCCCCTCCACGTCTTTGCCTCTCACCAGGCAAGTCGTGTTTTATCAGCAAGAGAATCTCTGAAAGGCAGGATGTCAGGATAACAATTTCCCCCTCTCCCACAACCTTCCTATCAAGAAGAAGAACTCCTACCTTTTTATGATAGGTTTTTTAGAAACAACACACAAGAGATCTCAAACCTTTTTTCATTCAAGAAAATGAATCTCTGTTTTCAAGTATGAAATCTAAGAGAAGCAGTTCTGAATTTGTACCTTGATTTTTCCTATGTATAATTCAGAGCCCAGGTCGAGGTCGAAACAATTCCATTAATTGATTTCTCTGCCTTATAGTATACATTTTGCTTTTGCATGGTGCAAGTCAGCAATTATCTGATGAAATCAATAATTACCTTTGAAAGCCTATGAGTTTAAAAGAAGAAGAAAAATTCAGTTAGCCTTAGCAATTAAACTGGAAAACATTATATAGATCCAATTCATATCTGTTTAAACAAGGAAAGTGTCCAAGAACCACACATGCGGGAAAGGGAGAAAGTGACTTTATAAGGAATGGCTATTCCTTCAAGAACTTCCAGCAGATGGGATCCTGCCAGATTGTCACTGAGCCAAAATGTGCAATCTAAATTATGTCCTCCCTCTTCCAAATTCAGTTGTAATTTAGCAACACCAAATGAGTTGGCAGAAGTGATCTTGAAGCCTCAGAAAAAGTATTTGAGATGTTCTTAACTGGAACCACTAGTATTGTTCCTTTAAGTATTCCAATTGTTTAAAAGAATGGTTGGATAACAGTATACAGCAATATTAGCAGTAGAATGAGTAATTTTCCTTCTTAAATCCACCAACCTACATTGGGAGGGTTTGTCCCACATTAAAGTCAACAGGATAGCCAAATATAAAAGGCACAAATCAGATATGGGCTGAAACTTCACCCATATTGAAGTGAATGGAGAAACTCTTGTGTGCTGTTTAAGCATTACCCATAATTTAACTGAGGGATGGCCTTTTAAAAATGCAGTAAATGCTAAGAGAATAATAATAAATGTCTATCTTCACATGTCTCCAGACACAAAGATATCCATGGCTATTGGTCTCCTTTTGCTCTATTCAGCTGAGGAAACGCAGAACTGATAGATGTGAGTGTTTTGGGCTGTTTGGCCGTATTTTGGAAGTTTTTCTTCCTGACGTTTCGCCAGACTCTGTGGCTGGCATCTTCAGAGGGCAAGGAGCTCAGGGAACTAGGGGTTCTCTCTATGCTCTGGGTTATAAAGTGCTCTGTGCTCTGGGTTATAAACTTTATAACCCAGAGCACAGAGAGAACTCCTAGTTCCCTGAGCAACTTGCCCCCTGAAGATGCCAGCCACAGAGTCTGGCAAAATGTCAGGCAGAAAAACTTCCAGAACATGGCCAAACAGCCCAAAAAACTCACAACAACTATCAGATCCCAGCCCTGAAAGCCTTTAAGAATACAAATTTAGAACTGGTTTTGGTAACTCATCTTCCTTTAATTTATAGTCTGTTCATTTCCAAATTAGTTTTATTTGAAAAATGTTTGTGCCACTGTCAGGTCAATGTCTGATCCTTGAACAGCGTCCTATGAGACCTCCAACTAAAACCGTTGAAAGCAGTTTTTCAGCAATACAAATATATGCATATACAGTACCATATAATTGCCCCCACCTAACCTCCAAATGAAACAAAACACCATCCTTTAAAAGCAGCATTATGGCAACTCAGCAGGAATCAAGGCAGCACAGCAGGCATTAAAACCCCAAATGGTGCACCATATAAATAATAACTCTGTATCTCTAGTTGTTAAGTGTCACTTCTCAGAAACAACATGAAAAACTTAAAGTCACCTGACTATGCATGCTTACTTGGAAGTAAGTGCCACTTCACCAGACAGCTAGTACTTTCACTAGGAATCTTTTCCAAAGCAGACTACAGTGAGAACAGACAAAAGAAAAAATTATTTACCCAGCATGTTGTTAGTCTGTGGAACTCCCTGCCACAAGATGTGGTGATGGCATCTGTCCTGGATGCCTTTAAAAGGGGATTGGACAGATTCCTGGAGGAAAAGTCCATCACAGGTGACAAGCCATGATGGAGATGTGTAATCTCCAGGCTTAAAACCGGGGTACTTCAAGGAGTGGTATCAAGAGACAGATACTGTAGATATCAAGTCTTGTGCGCTCCCAGACACATTTGGCAGGGGCGTCTTTGTTGAAAGATTTACTG
>JAHTLZ010003307.1:1365266-1389207 GCA_023846285.1 Phrynocephalus versicolor
AACCTCCCACCCAACACAGCCCTTTTCCCTACACCTTCACCCTCTACCTCATCCAAAGATTTTCTTATACAGTATATATAAATAATCACACTTGGAGTTAAGCATACAGTATAATCAAGTCACTCTATCTATCTATCTACCATTGTGGAAAATTCTCAATAGGAAAGAATGGATATTTGGAAATCATAGGCAGGACAATTTAAGACTGGCGCCTTGCTTGTTGTCTCTATTAAAGATGATGAACAACAAATGATTAGATGGGATGAAAAGGACACATGGAAAAGACAGTCATTACTAGATTCAGCAGGCATTATTTACTAGCATAGCTCTAAAGTTCTGTGCCAAATTACCTTGCTTGCTGCTTGTTTGATTTCTTTAGAGGATTTATGTATTGCTTTTTAGATATGCAACTTCCTAAGCCTTTTGAGCTATAGCTGGGATTTAAACAGCTCAAATACATGACTTCTCTCTCTCTTTTTGCTGTTGTTCAGACTACAAATCCCAAGTATATTTTGAGACAAGAATGGTTGGTTTACTCCCCACCCCCACCCCTTATGGAAATGTTATTATGGCACACATATCAGCCAGTCTTGGCACTGTTTCCAACATTTACAAAGAAAGAAAAATAATCTGATTGATAAATAAACACACATTTTCTCCAGGTGGGTCTTGAAAGATAAAGTTGCTAAGGAGTCATATCGCTACTAGAATTGAGTCACCTAGGCTCAGACAGTTGTGCAAATATTTTGCTACACATTTCTGAAACCAGAAATAATGAATGCCATTAGAGACTTGCACATAAGGCCCAGATATAATAGATTCAACACCGCCAACATTAGATAGGTAATGCTGTACACAGAAGAGCCAGCTGCTGTATACACCATAGTCTCTCAATAATGTATTGTACATTGCTTTGGCTCACTTGTTTACAACCTGGAGCTCTTTTATTAGATTTTTTCTGGACCTACATTCCCTTGCATCAAATTCAGGACAGAGAGCTGAGGAATGAAAATGCCTCCTTTGAGCAGCAAGCCATTGCACTTACTACCGCATTTTAGATTTGAAACGCCTTTTCCTTAAAGACAAATTGCCTTAAAAATCACTGTCCGCTTTTCAAATTGCTTTTTCTGAATATCCCTGTTGGCCACACCCATTTTTGACCGCTGTTCGGTTTTTCTTGCGACGACCACTGGGGTGGTATTTTTTTAAATTCGTTCCTGCATCCCCTTTTAAAGCGATTTGGTTGTATTTGTGGACATAATATGTCACCTTTTTTCGTCTTCCCCCGTTTCTGCCGTTTCCCTGTCGTAGTTTAAAGCGGTTCAGCCAAGTGCAAACGGGGAAGCCGATTGCTAAGCAACCGCTGAATTGTGGACTGCTGAACCACTGTAGTGACCATGTGATCGCGGGAGAAGATAACGCGATGGAAAATAAAAGGCGGTTGCTCAAGGAAGTGCAGTAGTGGCCTTTAGTGTGGACAGGCTGTGCAGACAAAGCCTTAAAGAAAAGTTACATTCAGACGGGGGTGCTTTAACATTCACCCTTTTACTTGAGGAGTAGTCATAACCACTTCCATCTAGAAGGAACTATACTCTTAGCAAGAGTTTTGGCTACTCTGTTCACTTGAAGAAGGCTACTGAGCATGGGCCAGATGCCACACAGTGGCAGTTGGCCCAATAATCATGAATAATACCAAGCATGGATTTGTGGGTTCTCTCATCAGCATTACCTCCTGGTCCTTTCTCCTTTTGCATATTAAGAGGCCTTCCTCTGCTTCTGATAGTAAAATGAGCTAAAGATTAGTGTTAGTTCAGTCTAAGCATAGGGTTTACAGTCTATTGGCTAGCAAATAACACACGGGAGAACCAATAAGTGCAGACAGCATGCTTTGATCTAAACGTGTCACATCTTCTCCTGCTCAGTCACATAATCAATAACCTGCTTTCACCAACATATCCCCAGTGCCAGTAATAAGAATCACTGGGAGTCAGACAGTTATAATTTCAGTCTAAAAAAATTGATCTGCCTTCCCCAGAAGGCCACTGAGAATTTTACTATTGATTGAAACGGAGAAAGCCTTTTAAGACGGTACTCATGAGTTTTTGATGCAAATTAGTTATCTCTTAACAGCCCTTAACAAACACCCTTTTATGAACTACTGTCTAACTTGAATGGGCAGATAGGAATTTTTTATATTTTTTTAAAATTACACACACTTAATGATATACAGTGATCATAACATTAATTCATTAGTAGTGGCTGTAGGTACAAAACAGAAGTGGTAAGAATCTTGATCTGATCAACTGAAGCAAAATAACATGCTACGATATCATTTAATTGAATACTAATGATTCCCAGGCCACTATCGCCAGTTATGCTGGGGATTTTTCAGACAGGAAATGTATGCATGATCAAAGAATGCAGTTCACAACCAACCTTTGCCAGAAGTAATATTGCTTATGAAGGAAGAATTGATGTCTGCAGGATCCCTCTTGTGCATATCTGATAAAATATGTATTCAGCATGCTAAAGAAGAAGAGCTGGTGGCCTACTTTCCTTGCAAGAAACAGAGTGTCTGGCTGGAAAGTGGCCTATTACTAGGTTAAGAATATCAGATGCTTTCCCATGAGGCACAAGGACGCTGTAAGGAACAAAATTAGAATGCAAACATGTTGCATGTACAAGGCAATTTCTAAGGATTTGATTAAATTTAGTGATGGCTTCAGCATACAAAGAACAGCACTGCAGTGAATGATAAATAATTCAGCTTTCTGGAGAACAAAAGATAAGGTTTATATATATATATATAAACCTTATCTTTTGTTCTATATATATATATATATATATATACTGACACAGAGAAGAATCAAAGCTAAACCCTTATGAAACACGATGCACCTAATTTCAATGGCTGGAATCTGTATCCTGCAGGAGCCCTATTGCAAAAGGGCTGTTGTGGTGAAAACCCACTTGTTTAAAGGTGTTGATGGGGCATATCCTGATGACCTGTGCCCATTTTCTTCAGCCATGCTTCATTGTATCAACCAGAACTGATTAAATTTAGGCCAGCTATGTAGTGGCGGCATTTATATATGATAAGGTTGTGTTCTGGCTTCACGCGGATTATGAATTCTGCATTGAATAGGGGTTAGTTGTATTGACACAAGCATGTCCCCCATTGAAGCAAACAGCCCCATTTCAGTTCTGGCACAGAATAGGACTGTCTCAGAATGCACAAGGGTTAATTTTTTTAAAAAAAATACATTCTGAAAACGAAGAAAAAGAAACAATATTAAAACGCCACATAAGAACCTTTTGATGCCAAACAAGAGGAAGGAGTTGGGATTTACTCACAGAGAAATTCACAGCCATTACAAGGAAGGCAAAGGACCTCTTATGCCTTTTCCAGTCACTGAGTATGTTTGTAGCATCCCTCTTGGGCATTATACTGTCTTAGCTGGTAGCTTGGACAGAATGGGCCCTACGTTGGGCTGTTTAGTTTCAATGAGTGCTTTCCCGTCTGGGTTTTCAGAGGTTAGGTTGCAGTCAGTTTTAGAATGGTAGCATCTATCTTCTCCTCTTTTCACTATGGGTTTCAGGATTTTCTTCTTCCATTTGCTGCTTGACTTGCCTGTCTTGTGCATGCAATTAATCAAAGCAAACATGCTACCACCGCATTAATAGGGTAAATCCCTCCGTTTCCAGACCGGAGCAGATTTTCCATGCAAAAAAAAAGTCCATTCTTCAACCAGCAGGGCTAAGTAAATAATAGCAGCATTTTTTTAAGAAGACAAAAAATGAGGATAATCAACTTCTGAAGGTAGCTTGTCCTCAGATCTGAAGAACTGGTGATCTGCAAATTGCCGTGGTCAGGAAGGTTCAATAATGCTAGTCCATATGCATCTATGCCTATGTACCTACATCTAAGTATCTAAGTTGGCTGCAAAGTCAGCAATTCAGTGGCAGTTCAAATCCCAGGTGCCATGCAGCGGAGTGAGCTCCCACTGTTAACCCCAGCTCCTGCCAACCTAGCATTTCAAAAGCATGTAAATGCAAGTAGATAAATAGGAATCACCATAAAAAGCGGGAAGGTAAACAATGTTCCGTGAGCAGAAATGCATTGTGCGCGGACTTGCACAACACCGGCTCTTTGTCTTGAAAACGGAGATGAGCACAGCCCCTAGAGTCGGACACGACAAGCACACAAGTGTGTGTGTGGGGGAACCTTTACCTTTTTTTTAAAAAAAAAAAGCCATATCTAGGCATCTCCATAGAAAAAGCATGTGTATAGTACTTCTCTATGAATAGGACAGCATCTGAAGCCAGGGCAAATTTGGGTTTTTCTGCCTCCGTGCCTCTCAGATACTTCTGAGTAGCTGCATTTTTCCACACATGATTTGGGCAATGGTTGTTGCATCTAATTGAAACATCATGTAAAAATCAAGTCTTATTACTCAGGTTGGTTAGCTGCGTACCTTGCTTTACAGAGGATGGTCCCGAATTAAAGGGCCATCAGAGAATAGTCCTCCATTGGAAGGTGTCCTCTGTTGAAGGCATGGTGAGTTCCTGGTCTTGATTACAGGTAAAGCACTTGGGGGGGGGTGAGCAAGGGCCTTTCAGTTGCCCAGCTACATTGAACATCTGCACAACAAACTAAGCAGATACAAAGGGCACCTAATCACAGTTTCCCCCACTATGGTGAAATGTACTGGATTTCTATTTAAATTATGACCATTATTTCTAAATGTGCAGCTATACAGACAGACTACCATGTCTACATTTTGTACAGAACCATGCCCTCTTTTATTTTATCTTTTAAATGAAGCTTTCCCTCTTTTTCTGGCCATGCCCAAAGCACACCCTGTCCTTGAATCAAGATGAAGTGAACCCTTCCCTCCAGTTGCTGTGGATGTGTCAGCCTTGAACGACTATTAAACCTTAAACAAGATACTTCCCTGGAGTGTGGCTTCCAGAAATCCCTCAGCTTGTTCCCAGTTGCAGCTTCCTTCAGTGAAAGCTCAGATCAATTTCCTACTGTGCCAAGTAATGAAGATTAATTAAAACTTGCTATATGCTGTAAGGCTCACAGTCCCTTCAGAAATAGCCTACTGCTTTCTGCTTCTGTTATCATAAGAATAGATAGTAAGATAGATGTTGTGACCAAGTTATGTTGTTTTCTAAATGTATAGGTGCTATGTGTGTGTTGTGTCATTACAGTCGTGACTGGCTCTTCGTGACCCCATGTCCATGGAGTTTTCTTGGCAGGAATACTGGAGTGGTTTGCCAGTTCCTACTCCAGGTGCCTACAGCACCTGGTATTTCCTGGTGGTCGCCCATCTGCTAGCTCATCATTATATATCTTCTTCTTCTTCCTGGTGTGAACTTGTGTCCCTGGCCACTGAGAAGACAGATGCTTTACAGTTTGTTGAAGGTTCCCTTTCTCTAACTGCCTGCATTTTCCTTTATTGAGAGTACTACATGTGTATGACTTGAGGCTTGAGAGATACTGGTTGCGACAGAATTACCCTGTCAGTTGTGACCACTGCTGTACATATAGCATGCATACACTAGCAGTAGTGTTCCATGACTGGATCACTACAGTGCCCATGTTGGGTGGGAATTCTGGGCATTGTAGTTGCAGTCCTCAGGAGCAACTTTTTCAAACTCATCTTATTTGTCACAGTGGATGCAGGGCTTCTGCCAATACTGTACTTCCTTTTGCAGGAGGTATATAGTGTAGGGCTGTAGCCTATGGCTGAAAACCTGTTGCTTGGGTAGTAAACCATAAGTGGAGCAGACCCATTGAATTAGTGGGTGATGGTGAGTCAACCTCCTCCAGTCACAACTGTGTTCCCCACCAGCCCCCCACTCCTGCAGCAGCAGTGGGCTCCATCTTAGCTTCTGGATTTCAATTTTCATTATTGGTACAGCATCACCCCCCCCCCAATCTCATGGAACTAAGTGATTGTCTCTCATGCCATGGGTGCCATTTAGTAGCTTGGGAATCCAATTAACTTCACTAGAGCCCCAGAATCCAGGTTCTGGAAGGCAGGAAGGAAATGAAACCTTTGGCTCAGGAAGGGCCCCATTTAAGGAAGGCTTACATAGACAAGCAAAAGAAGTCAAGCTTAGCAGCTGGTCTCTATCATCTCTTCCTTCGTCTGCCTGTCCAAGACTGCAGTGGTGGCCAGGTTGTCTGACTCCTGTATATTGTGGACTGTCTATTGTCCCTCATTACTGTAAGCCACCTTGGGTCCTTCTCCAAGGAGAAAGGCGGCGGCGGCGGAGGGGGGGAATACTCTAAAATAAATGAATAAATAAATAAATAAACATATTTCATTCATCCTCTTCTTCAAAGACAGGAAACAACTTTTGGTCTCTCCAAATCTGGTCTTTTATTCTCTGTGACTCTGCCTGTTTCCTGATGTTTCTCATCAGAGTACTGTCTCTCAGCTGTGTTAGCTAATCCTTAGAAAACTACCATTCTCTCAGCTGCCTGATACTTGTGTACTGTCTCACTAGGGGTGCGTGCCTGCAGCCCCTCACAGATGGCTCACTAGGGGGCATGCCTGCACCCCCTCACAGGGACTTACTGGTACTTTGCTAAGCAACGGGGTTGTAGCCTTTATCTCTTATGATTGTGTGCACATCTTCTGGAGGGACTGTCCTGTGTTAAGAAAGCGAAAGAGAGGTTGTTGCCTATTACCGGTCAAGCCACACGCAATAAACCACTTCAGGTTCTGAGGTGCCACAAAACTGTGGCATATGCAGTTTCATGATATGTGCTTCAGAAGAAAAATTGACATGACTCAGTACTCAGTGATCATCTGAAGATATGTGGGTGGGAGTTATAACAACATGAATATGTTGCCAGTGGTTACAGCTTGCACTGTGCAGTCTCACTCCATTTGAGTGAAATTATGCATTCTCTGAAATTACAAATTTGTTTGTACAAGGAGGCTGATTCTTAATGCAAGACTCTGCTACGTCTTAATGCAGTAAAAAGTAACGGGCAGCCATGTCATGGCCTAAACTGCACGTGCTATTGATGCTCTCTTTGTTTGTACAAATTTAGCAATATTAAAGTAATTGAAAGGAGAAAGAGCTAAGCACCTAAGCTGTCTCTAGGTGCAAATTATATTTAATTATACAATACATCTTAGGACAACATTTTTCTTTTAAAATACACTTAGAAAGAAAGTACAGGGTAACAGATTGCAATCCATTCCTATACATTCCCCAAGTCATCTCCTAAGATTGTTGCAGTATTACCTTCAGATATTGTAGGATTTCTTTTGCAGGAGAAAATGAGTCAACAACACCCAAGTTGGCTTCTATTCAACATGTACATGCACATCCGCTTTAGCATCTCAAGTTATCTGCTGTTTTGTTCCAGTCAAACAGGCACAGGAAATTTTGGTTCTCCAAATGTATGGATTACAGCTCCTATCATCCTGCCTAGGGCTGCTGGGAGTTGTAGGCTGAAAATCTCAGAAGTTGCCCATCCTGATAGAAAGACTGTTTCATTACTAATTGGGTGAAGGAGCTAATTTGCTTTGCATAAAACGGCAACAGTTGTTGGTAGCCACTGGATTTTGTCTTTCTCAAAACAGAGGATCAAGTGTTTCTGCCTTCCTTGTTTACAGCACTCCTAGCAGGAGATCCAGGAGGTGCAATCTGAGACCATCACATCAATTGCTAGAGATATATTTGTATGGCTCTGTAGAATCCTTCATTCTACACTCCATCTCTAGAGATCTGCAGACACAATGACATCAACAGCAGATTAGTCTTTTCCCACCACTCAGGAGAGCTGGTGCCCTGGATAAAGGTGACACAGGTCTCAGGGCACCAGCTCAAGTCTCAAGGAATCACCCTGCCTTCTCATATTTCCAGGCAGAGAATCAAACCTCCAGGCCAGGAGTGCTCAGAAAGAATGGAATTTGATGTTGTTTTTCCTGTGAGGTGATTTCAAAGCTAGGGCACTCGTCTCTGCTCCTTCCGAAGCGGCACCAAGGTTCACTGGCTCAGCATGAAAGTATTTTGTGTATGTTGTATTTGTGCAACATCAGCACCCCCCCCCCAAAAAAAAAGCCAGGGGATGGGAGAGGGGAACAGAGAGGGAAGTGCTGAATTCACCCACTGGGGTTCAATGTGCTATTTGGAGCAAGTCTCAGAGTGGAGTGCCCATGTCAAAACTCATTAGATTTCTTCTTGCACATGCCCTGGTGGCAGCAGTAAAATGCCCAGTCAGAAAATCCCAAGGAGCTGACATCCGTGAAATCTCCACATATAGCAGCACCCCCTCCCCCCCAAAAAAGCTCTCTCCTTATACCATGGTAGTTGAAGTGATGCTGGTTATGAGGCCAAGCTGGAATAACAATAGCCTCTGCATCTGAGCACATTGTGCCATCTTCTTGGTTGCCAAATAATGTTCTTCCCTTCTGCTCTGAGTTGCCACATTGCCCAGTTAGTGAGATTTTGCATATATCCTGAAACCAGTGACCTTGAGTCCCCTCCTGCTCTTTCTAGAATCACCTGGCCCTGAAATGCTACTGGTACCTCCCTGCCTTTGCTTCAATGATATCGCAAAGGGCTGCCTTTTAAAAAAAATTACAAATTAAAATTACAAATAAATGATTACATTTGCTTTACGCATAGAAATATGATCTGTGATGGAAACCCTTCTCAGAGGACCATTCTTTCCTGCTTTGCTGGTTCTAATGTTGAAAACACAGCCTGAGTCACTCTTCTCAGTACACCTCTGCCTTCTTTCACCACCCTCCTGATTTCAAATGCCATGTGTCCTTTACTTGGTCTGTTAAAACAACAACTACATTTGAGAGCTTTTTTGGTTGGACCGGCTTCTGCTTTCTTATCTTGTTTATCCGGAGAGAAGTCGGTGTGGGAGGAATGAAGTATTTTGCTGAGGGAAACAGCACATGCAATGCCACTTGATAAAGGAGCAATTTATTTTTAAGGAACCGCTTGTTAATTTTTTGCCAGCATGTCGGATGCAAACGGAAGCCTGGCATCTACAGAGCCTTTCCCCATGTTCTGAGTCTGGGTATTCTGTGACTCCTGGTTACCTCCACATTCAATGACTATCTTATGTCCCTCCTCCAACTTGTTACCATCCAGTTGTGTTGGACTTTACCAGGGATGGGCTATTTCTTCTTATTTATTCCTTCACTTTGTAAATGGGTTTGAAGGAGCTTCTCCTTGAAAGGGGGTCATAAAAATATTTTAAATAATTTTTTTTAATATACCCAAGCTTGGCTGCTAATCTCTGTGTTTAGGGGAGAGAGGCCACTCCAGTTAATATGCATCTCCCATCCCACAGTGTCAAACTAACCAACTGATAAATAAATTTCTTTGGGGAGGGGGGAGTGCTTTATGTGTGAGTTGGCCTCCACAATCATACAATACCAGAACCCCAGACCCTGCACTGTCTTCTACAGGTAATTACCCTGAAAGGACTGAAACTTTTCCACAGCTCACATCCTTTCTTTAATGGTATTATTGTTCTCTACATGAATAGAAACAGAAGGCAACATCAGTCCTTTCTCAAGTAAGAAGGTGAGAGTGCTAGCAGCCACTAATTTCTCAGGAGGAGGAGAGTGGATAGATGGAAAGATGAATTCTTTTGGGGAGCTTTACTGAAAAAATAAAAAGAGAGAGAGTAATATTTCCAAACTCTGATTTGTATCCTGGACTTCTTGATGCACAGCTCACCTTAGCCGTTTTACTGCACCACTTCTCATATTGCAACCACATAATTCTGTGCAAAAGAAACATGATGGAGCAACCTCCATTAGAAGAATATGTGTGCTAAAACTGAAAGGACAAAGCGTGGAGTACAGCCAACTTCATTACCTGGGTCAGACAGCACGATGTGGTCTGAAACTCTGGTGGAGTACGCAGCTTTCATCATGTGATTGGTGTGTGTGTGTGTGTCATCATGTTGTCCATGAGCTGTAAAGACACCTTGACATTAAAGGAGTTTGATGGAGGGAGATATAAGTTGTGAATAGTTTCCCCATTTGAATCAATTGTACTTACTGAAACCTGTCTGAAAGAAATACAAGGATTTTTAAAATGCACACATTTTCTTTGGTGTAAGATTTTGTGAACTCAGGCCTACTTCTCCAGATACATATCTGTTTTGCTTAGCCATCATTGGCATCCTTCAGTCTCGAAAGACTATGGTATCATGCCTGGAGTAGAGATCCTAAGAACAACACGTAGTGTGACTAAATAGACCAATTCGGGAATGGCAGTCTCTACCGCACTGGGGACAGATGTATTCTGTTTCTTGCCCGGTCCTCGAGTTTCGTTCTTTCCGTGCCTGCCTCCTTTCCTCTGCCTGTTGGACAAATGCCTCTTCAAATTTATGTAGACCATGCTGTATCTCTTGCCTCCAGACAGTGCGATCGGAGGTCAGGGTTTCCCATCTGTTGAGGTCCATTCCCAAGGCCTTCAGGTCCCTCTTACAGATATCCTTATACCGCAGCTCTGGTCTCCCTCTGGGGCGCTTTCCCTGCACTAGTTCTCTGTATAGAAGATCTTTTGGGATCCAGCCATCATCCATTCTCACAACGTGTCCAAGCCAGCGTAGGCGTCACTGTTTCAATAAAGTGTACATGCTAGGGATTCCAGCTCGATTCAGGACTATGCTATTTGGAACTTTGTCGTGCCAGGTAATGTTGAATATTCGCCTAAGACAGCGCATATTGAAGGTATTAAGCTTTCTTTCCTGTCGGGCATGGATGGTCCAAGACTCGCTGCAATACAAAAGTGTGCTCAGTACACAAGCTTTATAGACCTGTATCTTTGTATGTTCTGTCAGCTTCTCTTATTGAGCCATACTCTCTTTGTTAGTCTGGAAAACATAGTAGCTGATTTACCTATACGTTTATTCAGCTCAGACTCTAGTGAGAGTATATCTGAGATAGTTGAGCCAAGATACACAAAGTCATGGACAACTTCCAGTTCTTTTGCAGAAATTGTAATGCGAGGAGGAGAGTCCACATTCTGGCCCATTATTTGTGTTTTTTTCAGGCTGATTAGCCCAAAATCTTTGCAAGCTTTACTAAAATGATCCATGAGTTGTTGGAGATCTTCGGCAGAGTGAGCAGTAATGGCGGCGTCATCAGCGAAGAGGAGATCCCACAAACATTTCACCTGTACCTTAGACTTTGCTCTCAATCTAGAGAGATTGAAGAGTTTTCCATCTGATCTAGTCCGGAGATAGATACCCTCGTTGAAGTTCCAAAAGCATACTTCAACATGATAGCAAAGAAGATCCCAAACAAGGTTGGCGCAAGGACACAGCCCAGCTTCACTCCGCTTCGGATGTCGAAGGGATCTGACACTAGGCCATCAAAAACTACATTGCCCTTCATATCCTCATGAAAAGACCAAATGATGTTAAGGACCTTGGGTGGGCATCCAACTCGGGGGAGTATTTTAAAGAGTCCGTCCCTACTAACCATATCAAATGCCTTCGTAAGATCTATGAAGGCTACAAAAAGTGGCTGTCCTTGTTCCCTGCATTTCTCCTGCAACTGCCTGAGGAAAAATACCATATCAGTAGTGGACCTGTTGGTTCGAAAGCCACACTGTGATTCTAGGTAGACTCTCTCTGCAAGTATCTGGAGCCTCTTCAGTATAACACGTGCAAACGGCTTCCCGACAACACTAAGAAGAGAGATACCGCTATAGTTGTTACAGTCGCTCCTGTCACCTTTGTTCTTATAAAGCCTTAACAATATTAGCGTCCTTCATATCCTGTGGTACTCCCCCTTCCCTCCAGCAAAGGCAGAGGATTTCGTACAGTTCAGTGGCAATGATCTCTTTGCAGCACTTCAGAACTTCAGTAGGGATGTTATCTTTCCCAGGTGCCTTGCCAGAGGCAAGTGAATCCAGAGCCACATTTAGTTCTTTTAGTGTTGGTTCATTGTCAAGCTCCTCCAAGACAGACAAGCACTCAATATTATTTGACTAGATATACACCTGATATCTATAACAACAGCTTTTTGAACACTGAGCTTTTTAGGTTGACCTGTGTATTTTGGGACCTGCTGCCCTACAAATATTCCTACAAATTGCTCCCAATACTCACATTTTTAAAATGTTTCCCACTTTATAAATTTTCTTCACTCCACAAGACGCTACAAAAATGTTTCAGGGTTGTGTTCTATGAACTGAATTGAGGCACAAAGTGTGTCACAGTTCCTTCCCCCATTTCCTGCCACAATGAAAAGGCAATAATCCGGCTCTTGCAGAGAAAAAACATAATCTAGGTTTTTGGTCTGACTTATGAGGCATTCCTGCAGTTGTCTTTCAGCAGTTTGCAGCATTTGAAGTATTTGTGGCAATTAGAGATGGGCACGAATAAAAAATGGTGTTTTGGTTTTTCATCTGTTGTTGAGAGGTCCGTTTCATTTCGTTTCTGTTTTCCATGATTTTTTGGAAAATTTTTGTTTTCATTTTTCATTTTTTCATTTTTCGTTTCTACCCCCCTTTTGTGCGATTTTTAAAGCATTTCCATGTGGGGGCGTCCCCCAACACCCCAGACCAGAGGGAAAACACTAAAAAAATTGATGCTGGCAGAGACACAGTATGGACTAGGTACGCAGGGAGGCTGCAAAGGCAGCGGCGGACATTGCCCAGGGTGCAATGCAGCCGCAGAGTGACTGCACTGCGGGGCAGGGGAGGGTACTCACCAAGAGGTATGCACGCACACACACAGCGAGGCTGCAGGACTGAAGCTAGAGTCGCAGAGACAGCAATCCCACCCTAACTCCCACTGGGGACTGCAAGGAGGACGGGGGCTGCCAGAGCTTTTTATGCCCTCTGTGGCTGCCAGACCTGCCCAGTCTGCAACCTGGGCATGCTATTGGTTGAAGTTGTCATAGAATTTATATGATCCCATCACATGGCTTGCCTCCATGTTGTGGCTGGAGTGGCGACATCCATTTTTGTCAACCTTAAAGGGAAAAGAAAAATACATTGCGATGGGAGAAGACAAAAACAAACATTTATGGATGTCCAGGGTGTTTTAATACCCAAGAAATCAATATTAGGCATCTGGGAGCCATTTTGGGTCAATGTCCCCTAACTCCCCTTAAAGGAAAAAAATACAGCAATCTGAGAAAAGACGTAAATGCACGTTTTAAGGACCCCACCCCCTGGTAGGTATTATCAGACAGTATACATAATTATCGCTGCGTTTTTATGGATGTCCAGGGCGTTTTTTAACATTTTAAACAGCTCATTTCATTGCATGTCACCATTAATGAAAACGAAACGTAAAAAACACAATTTTCATGGTTCTGTTCGCTTTGTTCTATTTTCATCACAATTTTCGTTTGTCATTTCGTTATGTAATGAAATGAATAACGAATAACGGAAACAAAAAAAGTTCGTTTCGTGCCCATCTCTAGTGGCAATGTCACTTAAAAACCAGTCACTTTGGAACTTGGTTGGGACAGACTGTAATTCCTGCTTATTTCAACTGAATTAAGTCAAAACTAACTTCCACTGATTGGTACTGAGGGAGTTGCCCTGTAGCGGGGGCAGAAAGGAAGTGAGGTGGTGGAAAATGAGAGCCATAGGAGACACATGGCCTCTCTTTTACCTCATAAGGGAGCCTGTTGCCCATAGGTCCAGTGAAAGATGCTATCTTCTTGATAGAGATGAAATGAGATTCAACCATATATTTCACCTCAGTTATTTTGGTTACTTCTGCCCGTTGTTTTCTATTGCATCTTATAGCATCATGGGCTGTCACAGACATGAGGATGCTCACAAGCAACTGGATAGTTAGAGAGAAGAAGCCCACTTCTTAAGGGGGTTTCCATCAGCCATTTGATACCCACCATTCACTGGAAAAATCTCCTGATGGGATGAGAAGGTGAATTGAGGATGTGATTTGTGTTGGAGGTAAAATAGGTGTGTGAGTGCTCTTTATCAGAGGCACAGGGTAGATCATGTCCTTTTCCCCTCTCAGGCTGGTTGACTCTTGGAAAAATGCACTAAGCAGTGGTACATGGGGACTGAACTATGAACAGCAGGCCAGGAGCAGTAAAACGGAAATGAAAACACAACCACAGACCTGCTCCCTCTGCTAATTTAGTCATAAGAATTGGTCTTAATTTATAGCAATGACTATGAATACAGAACCAGTGGGTTGCAGTGGGCCAGACCCAAGATATTTGACTGCCTAAGATGAATCAAAAATAGTGCCCCCATTCCAGTCAGTCAAATTAAGGTGAACAATATCCCAAATAAGTACCGTATATACTCGAGTATTAGTCGACCCGAGTATAAGTCGAGGCCCCTAATTCAACTCCAAAAAAACCTGGGGAAACTTATTGACTCGATTATAAGTCTAGGGTGGGAAATGCAGCAGGGCCTGGTAGCTCCTCATTTCTGAGCTGGGGGAGCAGCGTGCGATGTTTAAAATGACTTTTAGCCACCTAGGCAAGTGCTTGCCTCGGTGGCTAAAATCATTTTAAACATTGTGCACTGCCCCCCGCCCCGTGATGCAGAGGGGGGTCAGGAGAAGCGATGTGCAATGTTTAAAATGACTTTTAGCCACTGAGGCAAGCGCTTGCTTCAGTGGCTAAAAGTCATTTTAAACATTGCACGCCGCTCCCCCACAATGTGGGGGGGGGTCAGGAGAAGCAGCACACAATATTTAAAATGACTTTTAACCACCGACTCCAGGCACTTGCCTCAGTGGATAAAAGTATTCACCCGAATATAAGTCAAGGGCCCCCCTTTTCAGCCCAAAATTAGGGCTGAAAAACTAGACTTATATTTAAGTATATACAGTAAGTTATTTTGGGCCATGAGCGATAAATTTAAGAAATCAAACTTCCCATCCCTGGCTGTAAAAGTTTAGGAATAAAGCATTGGCTGAATTTTCGACACACATCATTTGCTGCTTAACTCAATTCTGCCCCATGGTAGGGCCAAATATATGTGACTTCGACTCATTGTACTACAATGGTGATTTTTAAAAATGTTTTCAGTGTTTCAAGGAAAAACACAGTTGATACTACTTAGCCGAAGAACGAAGATACAATTCCCCTAGCAATATAATGTGACAATAAAAGCTTCAGCCCGGGCTAGCAAAGCCAATGGTGATGTATTATGACAGCTGCATTCTAGTCACATGGGTGGTGGTAGCGGTCCATAGTTACCCACATGGGCATAAAAGATCACCACTGGATCTACAGACATTATTTGGTATAAAGAGAAACTTTTTCTCATCCACGTTTTAACCGCCATTGTTATGGGTACAAAAGAGTGGGTACTAAGGAGCTACAAGATAACAAATCTCTCTCATGTGTTCTGAGAAATAATCCTAGACTCAAAACATTGTTTGATTTTTCAGAACAGAATAAACACCATTCACCTGCATAATATCTTTTTTTAGCAGATCTTATGCAGTACATGCTTTGGCAGCTACTATTGATTCCCCAAGAACCATCTGACCTGTTCCCACAAAGAGCACCAATAATAGCATGCTGCTTTCAGCTAGAGAAATATTTACACTTCTTTTTTTTGTCTGATTCAGCCAACTCTACATGTGTCTGGTTGTGGGACGGAAACAAAAGTAAACATTGCTCCAAAGTCAACACAGATCCCATACTCTTGAGGAAATGCTGATGCTAAGCAAGGGCTAGCTGTGCAGATGACGGCTGGGTTATTTTATTTTATTTTTTGCATTGGTCACTGAGTAAAATTTTATTTATAGCAGGTCTGTGACAATATGTGACTACTTCTCTAAAAAGGAAAAAGGAACTGACTCTTCTGTTTTGCCTGTCACAAATTATTGAAGTCAAAGAGCAGGATACATAATTGGCAATCAGTTTCATTTCACAAGAAGCAAATTCATCTCTCAGTACACAAGCGATAAAATGGAGTCTGCCGTTGCCTTCTAGGTGCACCCTTGCAAATGTGGAACATACAGCAGCCTGTTGTCTACTAAGGGGAAACAAGAAGAAATCTGATGCATACGTTTCTGCAGTTGTTCGTCTGTTTCCAATCCAATCTGATGCACATTTTCTCAGAAGTAATTTGCAGCACATAAAAATGGTTATTCTTCCAGAGAAGCATGTGCAAGATTGCTGCTTTCATTCCTTCATAAAATAATCGGCATTTTACTTGCTAAATTTGGAGTTCCCTTATTTATTCATGACAATCAAAACCACTGTTGTACCTGGTCCTTGCTTTTTTGAAAAAAAATTGCTTTTTAGTCTATGCACAAGATATGTGCATGTATGAAATGATGTGCCAGGGGAGGGAGGGAGTTTTCTAGCTTCTCCACCAGAGGTCCATTGAGGTGCACATAGAATTGACTCAGCATATGTAAACACCTCTACCCACATTATTATTATTATTATTATTATTATTATTATTATTATTATTATTATTATTATTATTATTATTATTATTATTATTATTATTATTATTATTATTATTATTATTATTAACTTCCTGCTGTCTGACGCAGCGCTATATCAGATAGCAGGAATTTTTTAATAAAAAAAAAGTCTGACATACTCCACACTTCACATGACCCACATGATGGCAGAGAGTCCCTACAGGCACCTCCTCTTTTTCTCTACTGGAGCTGACACTGCCACCATTGCAGGAACCACTTAACCTTCACCCCCACTGCTGGGGCCCTGCCAAGTCCTGTCCAGTCAGTTGGTCTGCCAGCTGGCCAGCCTTCCAACAGCATCCTCCTGCCTGCCTTGTGACGCTACCGGTGCAATGAAGTCAGCCAGGGAGTGGCCAGGAGAGAAAGGGCTAGAGCCTTATGCATGTACACCATCCATGCCCCTCCACACCTAACAACATTGACAGGATGCAGCAGCTGCCATCACTGCTGGAGGAGGAGGAGGAGGAGGAGGAGGAAATGGCATGACTGTGGCAGCAGCTGCTAACTCCCCACAGCCCCAGACAGCCAGAGCCAGGGCAGAAGCAGCAGGCAATGTGCTAGACTCATCGCCTCCACCTCCTTCAAATCTCGAGGCTGTCCCACCCCCAGTGTTGTCTTTCCAACAGCCGACCTCAGTAGTGGTGGTGGAGAGGATGGGGTAGTGGGGGCGGCAGAGGGGAGGCCAAGGCAGCAGTGGTGGCAGTGGCAGGGAAGGGGCAAGGATGAACACATCTACCTATAAGTTTTGGATTCAGAACAAGATCCACATGGCTTTAGCCTAAATCCAACAAAACAGATTCTTCTCCTGATTTATTCTAGCAGGGAAAAGGCCCTTATCTTGTTTTGGAGTGAAGCAACAGACATGGCCAACTAAAGAAGCTGAGCAAGATTGTGAAGACCATAGTCTAAGGCAGGGCTGTCCAACTTTGAACGGGCCGAGGTCTACTTTTTCTGGATGAAAGTGCCTAAGGGCTACGACACTAAAACCTCTACTTATGAATTTTATCTGTTCTGAGCATCTGACCAGTAGGGAGAGCAGGGGACTGTGCCATAGCCCTTGAACTGCCCTGCTTGGCTGAGACAGTGGGCTAGCAGACCCAAAGCTTGGCTGAGGCAGTGGTGCTCCTTGGGTTGGGGGAGGTAGAGCTGGAGAACTGATCCCCTCACATTTTTTATTGATGGCTGACAGGCTACTTTTGAATCCTTCGCGGGCTACTGGTAGCCGCCGGTCTACCTGTTGGACAGGCCTGGTCTAAGGTTACTTAACTATAGTACTGTGTTCAGGTGGATAAAATTGTTGCAGAAATGAACAGCCTAAGATCTTAAGATAGCATCCACATCTCATGATACATACTGTCAGTCAGATACCGCTGTTTGTTTTATTTTATTTATTCTTTTCATTTATAGACTGCCTTCTCCCAGAAAGGGGGGGGGGGACAAGACAGCTCACATTGTTAAAAGTAAAAATAAAAGCACAATAAATCACACATTAAAAACTTATTAAACTACAATAGTAATTAAAATATATTGAATTATTAAAACATTTAAAACTTTTAAGCATCATTTGCACTGAAGCACCATCTTATTACTCATTTGTAAGGGTCTATGCAGAAAGAATTTTTATAAATGTACCTTTATAACTCTTGGACATAACTGATTTAAAATTAATTCAGTGATGTCTTACCTACAGCAATATGTACATTTGTTATGATTGAGATAGCTTTGCATCAGGTAACAGAAGGAGATGAAACCTCCTTTTTTGCATTTGATATCTCTATAGTAGCTAGGGAAATGAAAACTTCAAAGAAAGAATAATATTTAGCTTTGCTCAAGAGTTAAACAATTTTTAAAAGCATGTGAATAATCTAGGACAGGAAAATTAATGGTGTTTCAAACAGCAGCATTTTATTTCATTTTTAAAAATGCATGCTAGGTGTATGTAGAAAAAAACTGTGCTTCACCAGTTTGAAACTCACAGATAAAATTTCCATAACATAGGAAATGAAAGCTGAGAGCTGCTTTCCCAGAAGATATGAAGGTGTATATTAAGCACAATGAAAATTTCCTGTGCTGGGCAGGATTGATGGCCAGAATAAATGAGGAATCTGTTTTATGCTCTGCTAAAAGTATCATCTATTTATAGGCCCCTAAAAAAAAAGTCTTTGTCCTGCTCCAGGAGAAACCTGTTGAATGCATTACTTGCTATGCTATATAACAGGTAACCATCAATACTTTGGTATAAATATAGATGCCACACATAAATACTCCATGCTGGAAGTCGTGACTTGTGTCCAAAACAACTGACCCATTTCCACATGTTAACTGCAAATCTTCTTAGAGTAAGAATTCAGGAATATGAACGCACGCCAGACAAATAAACAGAGTGACCAAAACAATGTTCCTCATTCATGTCCCCATTGCTGCCTTATTCTACCACTTTAAGGGCAAGCAAGATAGCTAGCTTGCTTGGGTTTCCATAAAAATAAATTATATCTGCTTAAGATAGGTGCCTATCTAATGGAAACGCAGTGGTGGCTGGTGCACAATGGTGCCGGCAGGGTGAAGGTTGGGTACCCTACTGGTGCAAATCCTTCATTCTTGAAAATTCAATGAATGTTAACTGCTGCCACAGTGGGTTATTATAGTTATCTAGGCCACACTGGTACCCACGGCTGGATTCAAATCCCTGCTCAGACCTGTTAAAAAGAGAACTGACCTTATCTGATCACACACATCTCTTTCCACTTCACATGCAGAGCCAAAGTCATCCCTAGAAATGGCAGTGCCAGAATGTAACAACCTACAATGGCCTCTGTCCCACATGCTTTGTTTTTTTAAACTCCCACCAAACCTAACTAGCAAGGTCAGTGAGTCAGTAGTCAGCTCGGCTGGTGCATTGTACGTGAAAATACTGTTCATTATATTGTTTTGGCAGGAGGATGCAACCTTCTTTGCACCAAATAACTATTGTAGTCTCAGATGCTCACTCACTTTGGAATTTAGTCACCACACCCTCCTACATCCTGTGCTTTCTGATAAAGATCACTAGCAGAGAGGTGCTTCTCAAAAGCCTTTAGGTTTTTTTTTCTAAAAAAAGTTTCAGCAGAATTTCCTGTATTCTCAACGCAGCATATGAAGCAAACACAATTTCCTTGTGAAAGAAGCCATTTCATTGGTGTTTCTGTACAGGTTTTGTAATAAAATCCTTTCTAGTGTCCTTTCCCAAGCGTTCCCTTCTGAACTGCTGAAAACCATGTTTAATGTTCTATGCATGGGTACTGCTTTACATGGCACTTACTCCTCTGTAAGAGTGTATCGAATTGCACCTTTAGGCCTATGCTAACCCTGAGATTCTTCCTATTTTGGGATTCTTTGAGGCACTCACTTCTCCCTACCTACTTCATAACACAATCTGTTTCCAACATTCCCAAGTATCTAAAGTAGCAGGTGTTTACAAGTAACTCGAGAAAAGCAAAAAAGCTGTTTGACTAAGAAAACGGTTTTTCCACTTCCTCGGATTCTAGCCAACATAGTTAAATAAGTGTATCCACTGATACAGCCTTACACCAGAGGTTTCCAACCTCGAGTCCCCAGACATTCTTGGACTGCAACTCCCAGCAGCCCTTACCTGCGCAGCTAGGGGTGAAGGCTTCTGGGAGTTGTAGTCTAAGAACATCTGGGGACCTCAGTTTCTACAACCATTGTTCTGGGAAAAAAAATTAACTAGAGGCGAAACTTTGTTCTCCATGTTTTCAGCTTCAATTTCCAGAATTCTCAACTAGTATGATTATGGAACTTATCCAAAATATCCCTAAATTTCTATCTCTATTCTAGGCTAACCCTACACAGAAATGGATATAATTAAGCCCATTCAGATCAATAAACATAACTGCATCAAACCTTTACTGGACTAGTCTTTACAGGAACCCAGATATGTAAGAGCATTCACAAGGAAGAAATACTTTAATTTAACCACCGCCCCTAGAGTTGGACACGACTAGCACGCATGTGCGCGCGGTGTGTGTGTGTCTTTACCTTTACCATAACTTAATACAACTTATTTCTCTGGTTCTCATAAACTAAAGCACATAAATGCAGACCTCCAGATGTAATAGAAACATGCTGTTCCATGGCTGCTGCCTATCCCAAAGAGGCCTGGTGAAAGTTCCAATGTAACTTCTGGAGGACAACATACTCCCCACCCAGGGAACTAAGGTTTTAATCAACATACAGTACTTTATCTGAGAGCTTAAAAGTATTGCCCTTTGAAGAGTTAAATCCATGTTTGAAAATCTGATTAGTACCAGTCTTACACTGTGTTGCATTGGTAGTGAAAAAGAATCTTATCTTCCTTGTTGAAAACTGTATTAACTGTTCACGGACATACTAATCACAGTGATTATAATTTGAAATCCATTGCACAGAAAAGGCTTTGAACAGATCCAAAATGCAGTCATTAATGCATGGTTTTATTTAAAGTTTCCATATTTCAGGTCAAATATAAAACGGATACCGCAGTCTCTTACCCACTAGAACAAGTTCCACTGAATTCTCCAAGGCATTGCTTGTGAGTAAGCATGTGTCAGATGAAAGTATGTTGGAGTGAACAGGCAAAAGAATTCAGTCACCCTGAGATGACAAGATTTTTCTTGTGCAACTGATAGCTGCCTACATAACTGATGCACACACTTTGCAAGAATGAAACATAAATATGCAAAAATAAACATGTACTGGCAGACTACATTCACAGGCTAGACCTCCAACCTGATGAACAAAGCAGAGCTTCCTGGAAAACAACAGGGAACAATGACTTTTTTTAGAAAAATAAAAGCCTGGTCCTATAATCAAGTTATGCAAACTGCAATTTAGAGTAAAAATACCACAGGTTGGTTAGCCTACCCCCCCCCCCAAAAAAAAACCTGTTGCTTTCTCTCTCTGCAGTGCAAAGAGGAATGTCAAGATGCATTCCAGGGCGCTCTTCAGTTTATGTGCAACAGGAAGTCTTAGCAGAACAGTAATCTCCCCACCCTGCACCACCCATGCCAAATGCCCTCTCTAGTCTCCAGATGCTTGGAGTATCAAACTCCCAGAAACACCATTCAGCACAGCCAACACAAGAGAATCTAGAACTGACTTGACATCCAAAATGTCCGATGGACTAAGAAATTGGAAGCCATTGTTCTCCGACCTATGTTGAAGAATCAACTGGAGTCAGACTTGCTTCAGCAAATGAGCTGCTGTGGGGAAATATCAACAAATGGCTGCCCTAAAGTGCTTTGAAAAGCTATGCCTGAGCACTGAAAAAAACCTCAAGCAGTTCAGAGAAGCAGCCTGGTGAAAGGAAGAGGGCTTCTTCAGATGGTAGCTGCTAGCACACCCGTACATGGGAAGTAGTCCTAAAGTAGTGGACATTCATGCAAGGTTACAAATGGCCACATTGTTAGGATGGAAGAACAAAAAAAAGTATTAACAGTTGCTCTACAGAAAGGCATTTTTTTAAAAAAACCCTACTCATTATCAACTGGAGGATCCAAATCCTATAAAAACTAAAAATACAGTTCCTAGTGTGCCCAGTCTGTTACTGGCATATGCACACATGATAAAGGAAAAATTAAGTTTTACCCAGATTTCAATGGATTCCTACCATCCCATATTAATATAGGAACATGGGAGTCTTCCTTTTGGAATATCCTTTTTTAAGGGAAATACAAGGGAAAAGATACCATAGCAATGTAATCCAGGTTTTAAAACATTTTATTTGCATATTAAAAAAATTGTGCATTCCAATAATTAAAATCATTTGAACAAAAAAAAATGGCACTCGATTAACTGCATTTTACAGCTTGCAGGACCTTGGTACAGCTTTGCTTATTTTCATTTGTTACTAGAATTACTGTAGTCCCTTTTCCAGGATCTTCCTTCGAGAAACATGCAAGATCTTTTGTGCCACCAAAGACCAAAGCTGGACAGGCAGATGGAAAGGACAGCGCCTTCATTCAGCGTCAGTAGTTCTCCGTTCTTTCTTTCTTTCTTTTTGGGTGTGACAGGGGCAGTACAGTCATTTAAACTTTATCCAACCTCTTTGCATCTTACAAAGTTAAAAACAGCTAAAAGAAGAAAAATAAGAAGGCAATGCTTGTGGAATGTACAGTGCATAATTTGGAAGGGCCGATTTCATTACGATTCACCCGCCTGCTTCTCCTGTTCAATTGCTGTAAAATGGAAAGTGGGGGTGGAGGAGAAAAAAAAATAAATCAATTAATTAACAGAAATCAAGCTCAGGATCAATTGCTACAGAAACATACAAGTTTTTAAAATCCCATCAGTGTTCTACAACTACAAAATTACAGTTGCAAAATAAATGTTGCAATAAATTATTTGGATAATAAATGTTCTTTTTAGTACACAGAGGTTTGTACATAAATGCACTATTCCATAAAGCTCCTCCAGCTGCATTCTTAAGACGAGAGGAAAGGCATATACTGTACAGATCTGGTCTGCCTTCTCTTTGTTTCCTCAGGCCCACGCCCTCTTTCCATTTTCTAAAAGCCCCGCTTACTTTCTTTTGAAGGCAGTGGGTTTTTCTCTTGCGTTTCTGTCTTCTTCAACTTAGACTTGTCAAATTTCTCAATTTCAGCCATATCTGGTTTGTCAGCCATATCTGTTGATTAATCTGCACACAACCATATGAAAAAGGTAAGTTATCAATTACCACCACTCTTCACCAACCCACCCGTCCCTCCCTTTCTAAAAGGGCAGAAATTCATACCAGCCATCTCAGCTTCCTGCTGATGAAACACTCCCCAGTATTTCTTCTTTTAAAAGCCTACTTCTTGTATGTGTTACATGCATAATAAGGAAGAATTAACTCAGCCCAAATAAAGCAGCTGCAGCCCACATGGCAGAATATCGGAGGAAGCATCCAGTGGGTGGACAATTTAAAAGGGTTAGAAAAAAGGCGTGGCAGAACCCCAATAAGTCAATTTTATTTTTAAAAAATGTACTTAACCAAGGTTTTTATTTTTTTTAAAAAAGCAAAGCGCTCCTGGGGTGGGGAATCTGAAGGCAAAATTCTGCTCCTACTAAAACCCGTCTTCGCCTATGGAGAACGCAAAAGGAAGCGAGACACAGGAGGCGGCAAACACTCAACGCGTTAGGGAGCCTTGGTCTCTTACGAAGCAGTGCCCAGACAATACAAGGAGACGATGCTCAGCGCATTCTCCATCTCGGGGGGGGGGTGTCTGTCTCCCTCGCACGTTTGGACTGAGTCCTGCATTCTTTGCTCCTCACAAAGAGCTGCAAGCGAAGGAGCCCCGAACCACCGCCCTTCCTCTCTCTCGCTTTCGCTCTCTCCCGCCTCGCTTTCTCCTTCTCGACGCCATCCAGAGCCACCGGGCGGCTTGCCCTTCTTAAGACAAAGGGCGGCTTCTTTTGCTGCCAAAAGGCACGCGGGGGGCAGCAGGACACCCGACCGACCCCCCC
>JAHTLZ010003307.1:1396549-1414611 GCA_023846285.1 Phrynocephalus versicolor
TGTGTGTGTGTGTGTGTGTGTGTGTGTGTGTGTGTGTGTGTGTGTGTAGAAAATTACCTCACACCTTGTCTACTTCTTTGGCATTTCTAGTTAGTTAGCTAGATATGTCCCATCTAGTCAGAACCAACTTATACCCTAATAAAGCTTTCAAGTTAAGGGAGAAAGTTAAAGAGTGGGTTTACTAGTGTCGCAACTCCCAGTGAACTTCCATGGCCAAGTGGGGATTCGAACCCTGTTCTCCAGAGTCTTAGTCCATCACTTTATCCACTAAGCCACACTAGGTCCCTTACCATTTCTAGGTGGTGTCAATAAACTGGCATTATGCCACCATTAGTCCTTGGGCTGCTGCTTTTCATGTTTGTTCTTCTTTTGATAGTGCAGATTCAGAGGTGATTGAAACTGGCTCATTGTCATAAACCTTACTTAGGAATAGAGGTGTTACAGGGTCTTCAGACCAATGAGTAAAAACAAACCGGTCAGAAATATCACTACATTTCTGAGGCAATTGCAGCAACGAGCAAAGAGCCCAAAGGCATTAACGAGGCAGAGCACCATGAGCACAGATCATTCATGTTAAACCGTTATCCATACATTATTCATAGAAGCTGGGAAAGAAAAAGAACAACCCAGGAAGATTAAGGTTAAGTACATTCTTCACATTAGAAATGAACATCCCTTGCTTTTCCTGCTTCAAGGTCATTGATTAAATCACCAGTGTCTTGTGGATGCATAAGTACTAAGTGTAGATCAACAAAACTGGAAGGGTGGGCTGAGAGAGAATGGACAGAAAGCGTAGAAGAATTGTCCCCTTGCATTGCCCTTAGAAGAAAGAACCAAAGATGACTCTTCCAATTGCTCACTGGGATTTCCTCATTTACAAAAAATGGCCTTCAGGGACAAGAAACAGGCAAATACCACCAAGGATCCAGAAAGGATTGGACAGTTACCAAAAAGACACAGGGTGGGGTTGGGCCCAATTTGAATGCACTTTTTAGAAGCATAAAGTGGACCTGGATTCATTTCTCACATCCTTAATTAGGAGTTACCAAAGATTAAGAATCTAGTGTAAAGCTGAATCATGACTAAGGAGAAGCAGGATTGATTGCTTTCAGACTCCTTGGGGTGATCTTCCAGAAGAAAAAGGTAAAGACACAGGAAGGGTGAGGAGACAAGGAAATTTATTTATTTTGAATATTTTTATTTATTTTGAATATTTTGACCCCATCTTTCTCCTTGGAAAAGGACCCAAGGAGGAAAACACTTTGTTACACCCCTGTCCAATTCAGTGAATGAGGCAAGGTGATGGCATGGTGGGAAAACCTCATCAAAACCTGAAGGAAAAAGACGTTCTTGTAATGTTAAACAACAGCTTTAGTGCTTTTCATCTGAACTCAAGAGTCAAGGGGAATAGGCTGTAGTGAAATCAGACAAGGGTCCCACAGCTGCAGCTGCTCCACTCCTCTGGGCTTGTCAGGAAGGATGCGGGAGCTATATGTTAACCTCTGCCTGTGCAACATTTCATTTAAGTGATTGCTTGGGATTTGGTTTGGGTTTTTTTGGTTGTTATACATGCCTACATACTGATGTAACTACTGTCTGTCAGCTAGCCTTTTGTTATGGCATATTTATGCTGGCTGGGAATCTCTAATTACTGCTCAGATACTCTGTCTGATGTAGGATTTGTCCATAACCAGGAGTAGCATAATTCACCTTTCCTCAACCTGGTGGCCTCCATAGGTTCTGGGTGACTACCCGTCCATTGCCTCTCATCGTTGGCTACGCTGGGTGAAGCTATTGTGAGTTCTGGCCCATTGAATAGCTAGGCCTTGATTAATTATAAGAAGTAAGGGAAAGCCCCCCTCCCCCTCCCCCTCCAATACTTGAAGAAGATAGTGTGGCCACATCTACAGTAATAATGAATAGCTGTTTTTCTGTTCTTTTGAATTAGCTATTCCCCCTCCCCCCCATTATAAGGGAACATGGGGCAGTCATGTTGTTAGCAGGAGGGCAAAGCAAACAAAAATTAGTGAAGTCATTGAAGGCAATCTAACAAGTTTTATTTATATAGTTAATGTTTGAAAAGTGGATGCATCTGTTAGCATGTATAATTGGAAGTAAGCACCACCAAGTTCAGTGGGGCTTACTCCCAGGAAAGTAGGTGTAGGTTTGCACATAAGTCATGATATATTAATCTGCTTTTCAGAAGGAACTACACCAGAGACCAGCAAGAGTCATGTGTACAAGTACGGGTGTATTTTATTGCACTCCTGACCAATCCTTCCTCCAAATAGTTCAGGACACGCCTATTTTTCTGTCTCACCACTAGATCCTTATGACCCTGTGGATTCAGCTGAGAGTGAAGATTGCATAGCATGCTTCCATGAATAAATAGAAATTTGAACTCAGATTTCCCAAGTACTTGCTTAACTGTTAACATTGTGCTGAGAAGAGTGGGGTGTAAATAAAACAAAGACTATTTAAATGACACTTGGAGGGACGGGAGACCTCTCAAGGCCTGCTCAGGGAATCCTACAAACACAAAGTATGCCGCTTATTACACCATTGAACTGAACCTTGTAGTACTTATTCCTGCTGGAGTCAAATGTGAGTAGCAGCTGCTTAATCGGAATCTGTGCACAATCTTGCCTCCAAAAGGGGTGACATGACAGGATTTGACGGCAGTTAGGAAGCTGGCTGTTGTGCAACACCGACTCATTGCAAAACATGGTTGGAGATTAAAAGGGCCCTGGTGTACACTTCGAGGCTAAACCTCAGTGATTACTACACCTATTAGACTGTGTAAACTGGATATTATTGGCTTTGAAAATTCAGAATATTAATCACCTGTGAAATCTTGCATTACTTGTGCCAGTATCGTTGTGTGCTGAATTTAAACCAAATTGAGTCGAAGCCATTTAATTCATTAATACAGAAATGCAGTAGCATGTCCATAAAATTTCCTGCTAGCATAACAACCTTGAAATGGATTTTTGTTGGCTGGCTAGAAAGTTGCTTTGTCACGCAAAAGTAATTTGAACGAACACACACACACACACACACACACACACACACACACACACACACAAGAAAGAGAGAGAGAGAGAGAGAGAGAGAGAGCTTTCTGTAGGGTGCCTTTCAAGTGGAACTTGCTGGGAGATTCTGGGAGATGAGGTCCCATAAAGTTACTTCAAATCTCTTCTTTGATCACACCTCTTAGATTTTTTTGTGGGGGGACTTCTGGCACTCCTTGAAGTCTTTTCACAAATTCCTTCAGAAGGAGCTCAGCTGTCCTGAATGATGTGGCATGTTCTGGGCAAAGCTTAGAGGCCACCCTATGACAGGATGGTAGGACATCTGAAAACAATAGCAGTAGACAATGTTTTACTAGCAGTAGACGATGAATTACTGACTTCTTTCCCAGTATGGTGCTGTAGTGAAAGAGTCTAGGCTGGGCTCATAGGCTCCAAGCACAGGAACATTTGGATCATCAAGGAACATGAAGTCATTCCTCCTGAACTTCACTGTTAACTCTGTGTTTCAGGGGTGGGTCCTTACACTCTATGCTAGCCATCTACTACATAGTAACTGGAGGTGGAAAGCATGTGTTTCCCAGGTAGCCATATACTGTGAGTAAGATTTGGTTTAAACCAGTGTTCTGAGATGGCTTTATCTTCCTAAATGTGCAGTTAAGCCCCATTAGTTTTACCAACCAACCAACCAACCAACAACAAACAAACAAAAAAACTACCTCCATAGTGGAGATGAAAACTGCTAGGATTTGTTTATTGACTTTGGGATGAAATGTTTCTCCCTGATGTTTGGCAAAGAAATTGCTGAAAAGGTGATCGTATGGTGATGTTTGGAAGGATACCTTTTCTCCCTTTCTTTCTCTTTTCCTCTTGTACCATGTTCCTCTCCCAAGTCAAGAAAGAAAATGGCTCTTCAGTGCTTCTGGGTGATTGTCTGATTGTATGTTTGTCTGTCCCCGTCATGCCTGTCTCAACTGGCCTGACAAAGAAATGGGTGCATCTTTTCTGTCCATTTATATGCTAGCAGGAAAGAGTCTTTTGCAGCATCTGTGTTTCCACTGCCTGTTTGCCCTCTGCGATCAAAAAGGAAGAGGAAGTGATACAGAAGAGTTTCTATTTTTATTTTACTTCTCTGCCATGGATTTTGTCGTCTGCCATGTTCATTCGTTTAATGCTTTCCATGATCTTATCTATCTTGACATAAAGGGCATTCTAGAAAATCATCTTTTTTTTGTATCATCTGTTATAAACAGTTGCAAATAAATCATGCCAGACTCCTAAAAGGGGGCTGCACAGTCCTTTCACCCCATTGCAGCTGAGCTTTGGGTAACATTTATGCTTTTGGTAACATACACAGATTTTACAATGAGGAAGCTATTTGGATGAGCAGCGAAACGTTTCAGTCTCTCAAGAAAAAGAAGTCCAGTTGCCATGACTCAACTTCCAGATACACGGATGTAAGTTCCCCCCACCTCCTACAAACTTGCATCATACTCATCATAAAAGCTCTGGGGTAAGTTAGGCAATGACCAGCAGTAAATTTTTGGGCAGATCAAAACTACAAAGCCAAGTCTCTCCAGCCGAGAGCTAGCTTTTGCATGCTTCTCCACTGTGAAATTTACCTGAGATTCCCCCTTTTTGTCTTTTCACTGCCAGGCAAACACAGGTTTATTTTCCTGTTTACAGTGGTAGCTTGTATAAAGTAATTAATTCGTTCCAAATGAAATTCTGTTAAGCATATTTTGCTTTATACAAATTTCCCATAGGAATGCATTGAAAATGGTGTGATCCCTAATTGCAACCATTTTTATGTTGTACGGACTCACCCCATAGGCGATTCTGTTAAGCAAATTTCCCCTATCTCTGGAATTTTTTATGTTGTACAGATTTTATATTATACAAACCATTTGTTATACAAGGGTCCACTGTATTTACATCTCTGAGATTACTGGTTCTGTTCTTCGGTTTTCAAGCCCTAGTCTTAAAGTTCTACCATTGTTATTGTTTGAAAAGAGGGTTTTCTCTTTAGTATATTGAATTGCTGCGGTTGGGTGGAGAAGCGTTGTTTATACCTTGCAGGTAACGTATCCTTCAGCCACCTTGGTACTGTGACAGAAGAGCAGTACAAAATGTAATGAATAAAAAAAATTGGGCAAAAATGAAGAGAATGACTATAGGGCAAGATACTCTCTCTGAAAAGATCTGGTGCCTTTAAGAGCATTAAGAAAAGGAGAAGCCCAGCATGTGAAATCAATGTACAAGCTCAGCACACAAAGGGAATTTCCATTCTAACTTTTGTACTGGGTCACAGCAGTTGCAATTTTAGTAGCATCCCATCTGCTGCTGTTAGCAGGTAAAAAAAATACTGGAAACAAGCATGAACTTGCTTCCCTCCTTTACACACAACCCAGAAAATGCAGCAACGAAAAGGGGCTTCACCTGTTGATTTGCTGCCTTTCATCCAGCTGCTTCAGACACACTTTATGGGGGAAACACTGACAACTCTAGAGACAAAGAGCCTTTTTAGAAGTATGGCAGGAATGACATTTCACAGGTTAAGCAATTCCAAAATTAGAAGAATTTTTGGTAAATGAGGTTTGGTGAAAGCAGCAAAATAGGGGAACTTTCACAGCGTACATTCTTTTAAAAAAGAGAAGTGAAGCAAAGATGCACTGTTTCTACTCTTCAACACATCTCTGCTGTACTATATCTGGTTTTGTCTCAACTCTTTTTTTCCTGCTCAAGTAGGGAGAAACCAGTGTTGTTTTTTTTTAACATGCTAGCTAGCAAGCAATTCTGTTGTATCTAATGTATATTTTGTAAAAGAAAAGGGTAGCAAAACTTAGCTGTGATTTTCTATTTATCTGTTCAGGATGTAAATCCATTTATTTGTCAATATTCAATATGTAGGAACCTGATTTAAATTTCACTTTTAACAGTTAAACAAAATGTGGAGTCCCATCCTCCATGCTTTTCAACAAAAACCTGATAGTTCTCGTTTTCTTTTCTCCTGAGTTTTTGGTGTCTTTTATCACCCAGCTTTCACACCAGCGTTGTACTTGTAGTCAGTAGACCATAATGCACAACAGCAGTTAGGTATATTGGCTCAAATTCATGGACATTAACAGAGATTAAAGTAAATAGAACATGTAACACATTTTGCAATGTGGGCAACACTCCCATTTGATGTGCCAACCAGTTGTGCCCCTTCATTTTTTCGCACTTCATGGGTTCTTCAAGTCCTTCCAAATTGGTAATATCAATTGGCAGGTAAACAGGGTAGCATTATATCTAAAAACAGCCAATGCAAGAACTAAAGTAGGGCGGGGGAGTTGCTTTATTGGACTATATTTCCCAAACTACCTCAACCAGAATGTATTCTCAGTTCAATGGCGCATGCAGGGAAAACTGAGGGCCAGAAGTGATGCTTTCTTCAAATACAGGAAGTTCATTTCTGCTGAATTTTTAAAACGGGGCATAAAGATTTCCTAAGCCTTTTCCCGCCCCCATATGGGAAACACAATATACCATGTATCTTCTTTTTTCCTTTTTTCCTTTTTTTTTTTTTGTTATGTGCCACCAGCTGGAGCTGACTTAGTTACCCAGGTACAGTTTTCAAGGCAGGTGAGAGATTTAAGGAGTGGCTGTATCCATGTTGCATCCACACCCAAAGGAGCTTCCATAGCCAATTGAACCCAGGACTTTTGTGTCTTAGTCTGTCGTTCTTTCTAGTACGTCACACTGTTGTTGTTGTTTTACTTGCAACCTTTTAATCTGCTTTTTACTGGAAAAACGAAAGCAATGTGAGGAGTTCAGAGTGGCATGTGAATAATCATCTGCCTTCTGTAGTCACAGGGATTGTCTAATGCAGAAGAACTCCTGGCCCTAAAAATAGTTACCTGAGAGGCACAATTTCTGCTGCAAATGTCAGCAGTCCATTACCAGAAATGGCTTGAAACCATGGCTTAAATCTACTTGCGAGTGTCAGCTGGAGTAGACTTATTAAACCAATACACGAATTGCACATCAACATTCATGTGAACCCCATTGATCCAATAGGTCTACTCTGGGTAAGAGTAGTAGTCGAATTTAGGCCAAGGAGAACTAAGTCTCATGAGTCTCCTTAGGAGAACTGTGGATGATACTTCCTCTTCCGTACCCTTCACTGTAAACAGAGATAATTAGATTTTAAGGCAAATCCAAAGTAAACATTCATCGTTTGTTCAGGAAAGACAATGGAGGAAAAGAATAGACTGTTGTCATCGCCAGGTTTAGCCCAGTATCTTCGTAGAGATAACACGGACTTTGCCTTAGTTTCAGTGTACAATTCTTGTCATAGGAAGAAGAGTGTTATTCATAGCAATGGAAATAAAGCCTTTTTGGGAGAAGAAAGTGGAGCATAGGACTTGCTCCCCCCTTTCTTGTGCATGGCTATAGTTTCGAATGTTTCCTATGAAAGAAGGCAAAGGGAGCGGGGGTGACTCTAGCAAGCCTGCTTCCTGGCAGGCTTCCGTCTGTGCTGAACTTCACACCCACCTGCCTACTCTGAAAGAAAGGCAGTCCTCAGGCCTTTGCAAGATACAGAAGGGCTGTGACACAGCAGTGCTGACACAGCAGTGCCATGCATTCTTGTCACAAGCTTGCCCCTTGCCTGACCTCACCCCACTGGCATTCTCTCCCGATGAAGGCATCCTACGTGTGGCATTCTTCTTTGCACAACCACTTCAGACATGGCTGGTGTATGTTTGCTTTTGAAGCACCTACCTTCAGGAAGTTTATTTTCTCTACGCAGTGGTTACCCTGCGGGACCCTAGATTGGAAATGAGCGCCCACCAGTGTATGCTCATGCCCCCTTGGGGAATAAATGAGAGGTGGAATAATGTGGGTGGGTCCATACATGAGCTCTGAGTGGGAAGGCTTCATTCAAAAGCTCGCAACAGCTAGCAAGCTATTGGAAAGAAAGGAAGATCTTTCCTACACCTTAGGGATCTCTCTCTTACCTGGCCATTAACATGTGTTCATCATCTCTGCAGACTTGTGTGCATTCCTTGTTCCCCTATTTACCATTTACCCTAGCTGTTTAATTTATCTTAGAGCAAGAATTATGTAGTGAGGTAATGAGGTACGGAAACATCTCCCTTGAAAACAAATAGAACTTATCATAGGTTTGAGTCCCCCCCCCTTTTTTATGAATATGTGTTTTACAGAACAAAAGGTCTCTGTGGTTCCCCTTTTATTGGTAGGGAACTAGGCTGAGTCACTTGGTGACTTACAAGGCTTTGGCTGTTGATTATATATGTACTTTAAGACTGAGCGACTGATTTCTGCTGCCTTTATTGAATGGTGATTATTTTTAAGTGTTCAGAAATAAAGAACGGCCTCTCTTGCCTACCAGGAAATGCATCTTGCCAGGGCAGAGATGGAGGAGTCTACACATTCATTCTTAGTAACAGGTAAATGCCAGAAAGATGTACTTCTTGTATTTGAGCAGAACATAACCAGGCCTAGCGCATCCGGGGAAGGTGAGGCAGTTGCTTCAGGCAGCGGATTGTGAGCACCATGAAAGGGCAGCTAAACACCAGTTATTTGCTTTGCTCTTGCTGTGTTTTTATTTCTGTAGGAGGAGAGCATTTCTGTAAAATGTTCCAAAATAACTTGGCTGGATTTCCATAGTAGTCTGAAAGGGCACTGGGATTCCAACTCCCAGGAAGCAATGTAGCAGCTACTGTATACAGGAAACAAGGCTGGAGCTGGGTCCTGGTCCAGGTGAGTGAAAGGCAGGTGTCCATAAATGTGGCCTGGAACTTCCAGAATTCTGCCTGGTGGGGGGGATTCTTGGAGAATTTTAGGAGTGGGAGTTAAGGAAAGGGGAGATAATGGTCTATCCCTAGAGGTTTCTCCAATGATGGCAGCTGGAAAATGGTGTGTCATCAGGCACACCCACCTGTTCCTCCCATCTGTGTCTGCAGAATGAAGGAGGGGGTGAAGGAGTCACAACATAGTTCCCCCCCGCCCATAATGGAAGCATATTTCAGGGGGACTAGTGACGGTGGGGGAATGACACTCCCTCATGCCTCCTGAGAATGACCAGTCCTTAGAAATTGGTAGTCCATCTACCACAAAGTCTTACTCCAATGCCAGGTTTCTCTCTTACTCCTGATATCTATTGATGCCCTTCATGCCAACATCACCTCCTCTTACATATACAAGGGTACCTCTACTTAAGAGTTTAATCCATTCCGAATGCATGCTTGTAAGTCGAACAACTCGTAAGTAGAGCAGCTGTATCTAAAAATTTTAAAAAATAGAAAAATTGAAAAAATAACCTAAAAAGTAAGTAGGGCAGACCACATCTGAAATGTGCAAGGCAGCTGTTAAAACACCAATGGTTTTCTGCTCTTAAGTCAAATTGCTCGTAAGTAGAGCTGCTCATAAGTAGAAATACCACTGTAGTCTGTGGATGAGAAAAGAAGAGGTGATGTAACAAGAATTTTCCTGCATTTTGATCATAGACATTTCTCTCACAGGGGGAAGGGGGGTTGAAGTTATGATTATTGCAAGAAAAACACAGGGCTTGATAATTTTTCTTGCTTAACATGTCTGATTAACGGAGTAAGCTACTAATTTAAAATATTAATTCACACAAATCAATTTTCTTTCGCCCCAAATACATTTTTAAAAAGCACAGTATTCTGATCCTGATGGAAACAAAACCGTTTCAAAAGAGAATCTTTTGGAAACAGATTACATCTGTAACACCCAGACCTTGGCAGGGTCTTATAGACTTAACAGCTGTAGAATTCAGGAATGGCATTTAACAAGCAGATATTTGCTGCCACCTAGAGGGAAGAACATGAATACTTATGCATTTGTATGCAATAGCATTGCATTTCAATTTTAATTTTTGAAGGTGGTAGTCAAGATTCTGAAGTGTACAAGTGTGTCACTGGAGACCAAGGCCAAATCACTCATATAACAATATTCTGGATTATTATGTATAGCTCTGTAAGCTCAACAACGAAGACTACAGACAGGAAAAATTGACTCACTTGAAATGTGGTTTTGGAGGAGAACTTTAGGAATACCAGAGGGCCAGTGGCCAAAATTCAATAGCTTAGCACAGCAAATCAGACTAGCGTATACCCATAGAGTCCATGGGGATTTGATACATCAACTTTTCCATAAGTTCCATTGATCCTAATGGGCCTACTCTAACTGCAACTTTAAGCATAGTAAGTCACAGTTAGGGCAGGCCCATCAAAGGAGTTGGCTTACTAAATCCCTGTGGATTTAGCTGGGGTACTCTAGTGCAGTTGACTCTCCTAAGCAACAGAATTTGGACCAGTAAGTGGTCTTCTAGATCAAATAAAGCCTGCACACACTCTACAAGGCGAAAATGATGAAATGTAGGTTATTGTGTCCTGGGCTTGTCATGACACAACAACCCCCCCCCGGAAGGACAATAATCCTGTGAAAGGGAGAAGGTGATCAGTAACAAAGATCAAATAGGAGATAGTTTGGTTGAGTCAAAAAGGTGAGTTTGCAAGATCTGACTGTAGCCTTTAATGACCGAATCTTTTGGAGGTCATTCATTCATGGGGTTGCTGTATGTCATAATGACAACAGTGTTTCAATCAGTGCAGATAAAAATCTCAGTATCTGCAAAACCTCTGAAGTTTGAGCAACATGAACGTTGATACCTTAAATCCATAAATAGTTAGATCAAGCTGTGAGGCCGAGTACCTGTTTTCCAGAATAGGTGTCCCTGGCTGGCCCTAGGCTAGCAAAGGAAAAATAAAAGGTGAATGGAGTGGCAGCGGATAAGGTAGGGACAAGGCAGGGGGTTGCGTGGTGTGGATCATGTGGGCATGGGCTGTCTAAGAAAAAGGAAAGAGAGAGGAAGGAACTAGTATCAAGGATCCTTTCACATTTGCTGTGTCTTGAGGACTTGACGAATATTTAACAAATTGACAATATTCATTGAATATCTCAATTCAGTTTTTTTTTATTCTTTTGCCATTTTCCCTTTTGCTTTCTCTTTCCGTTTTCTAACGACGAGTCTGTATATTTGCTCTTTAAATACTGAAGAAATAAATTGAGATTGTTCTGTTGTTTCAGCTTACCTATTTTCAAATACCTGTTGCCCCTCTCTCTGCACGGTCAAGTCAATTCTGATTTGTGACAACTTTTTTTGGTGGTGGTGGTGGTGGTGGGTTCCAAGTAGAGAATTCTCAGAAATGGGTGGAGTGCGTAGGGGCAGCCTTATGTGGCTTTGGGCAAGCTTCACAGTTCCAAGGTGCTGCCAGAACAAGGAAATGGCAAACCACACTGGACTGTTCTCCACCTGGAAAACCCTGCAAAGTGTTGCCATAAATCAGAATTGACTTCATGGCACGCAGTTATTATTAAGAACATTAAAATATTATCAGCTAAGCAGTGTGATCATTCTTTTTTTTCCCTTCCATCTTTGGCAAGGGGCTCTCATATGCGCCTGAAACAACCCTGGAACAAACATAATTTCCCTGCCTACTTAGTGGTTTGCAAGAGTTCTTTCCCATCTCCCCCTAAACCACCACAGCGAGTGGTGGAGGCTTCTGGGAGTTGCATTCCAGGAACATCTGGGCGCCCACAGGTTGAGAACAACTGCCCTAAACCTTGGCTCCCTAAACCTTGGTGTGTGTCACTGTGCATACACCAGCCCTGTGTGATCTAGATCAGCTCATGCAAAACAGGTAAGTCGTAGCCGTCGACAAATGCTGTAGAATTGTTACTAGCCACCTGAAACCAGCCTCTACTGATAAAGCCAGTTTCCAACATCCCAGGTATTGGCCATACTGGCTGGAGGTGACAGGTATTGTAGATTAATAATGGTGAAAGATGCAATGTGGAAGACGGGCAGACAGCGCACATGTGTATGGACAAGGACTCGAACTCAGTGAAAAGGCATATTCATGTAGAAGTCTCAGCTATAGAAAGAAGACCCCTTCTTGAAACTGGGGACAGCTGCTGCCAGTCAGTGCAGGCAACGCCAGCTCAGTTAAAGGTCTTGTGGTCTGGATGAGGCAGCTTTATATGTTCCTATTTCCTGCACTGGCAGGGAATAGCCTCAAATGCCTTGAGATCCCTTCAGACTCTGCAGCACTAAGATACCTTCCAAAGCTTCTGGGGATTTGTAGTGGGACTATTGGCTTGTGGGAGAAGGTTACTCACTCCCCGCCTTTCATAGTCCTGAGCTGGCACTTCTTTGATTTGCATTCCTACAGACGTTTATGCATCTTAAAAAGATGCTTTAACATGAAATTACCACAAAAGTTGCTAAATCCTATCCAGCTTTTGTTTAAAATAATCCGCAGAATTTCCATGACATAATCAGCTTGGCTGGTCAATTAAAACTGCAGATTTTATTTTAAAATCAGGAAATTTCTCAGCCATAGCAGCATAATTTGCTAGTTCATTGCTGAACTTCTTTATAAATATGAGTAATGAAATGGCCATATATGGTGGGAATATGTGTGGAAATACGAGCACTAATCCTAAAGGTTTTAGCTGAGCAACACAACCAGATCTAGCTTCCCTTCTCAGATGTTATAATTCCATCCTATGTTCTCTTGATCCTCTCATCATCTCTGGGGCTCTCAACTCTGTTTTCCCTCTGTAACCTGTATTTTGTCTTTGTCTTGATCCTGAGTTTCACCTCTTTGGGTGCAGAATGTGTGGGGAAATTGAGTAGGTCCTATTAAATAAAAATATATTTCCTCTAATTATACAGCAAGTAAAATGGTTCAGCCAGGAAACTACGGAGCAGAGTGAGCTACCAATCTTTCTTGGTAGATCATGCCTCATTTGTTAGTTTTCCTCAACTGGCATTTACTGTCTCAATAGGTTCAATAAAGTCTCTGGTAATGAGAAAGAATAAAATGTTTAGTTTACTTACAGTTCTTCTTATACAAAACAAATATATTGTGTAAAAATATTAACTTGTTATATCACTGAGCCTGACTGGTAAACTGCCTTTATTACTGAGTCACTGACTGGCTACATAGCTGACAGAATACATCATTCAAACCATCCACTTCTAACTCACACTGACAGAAACCTGACTGGAAAACAATGGTGTTGGTAGTGGGGAACAAATGGCTGCTATTGAGCCATCTGACATCCACTCCAGTCCAGGAAAATCCCCCATAGTTTAAAAAACAAACTCCTTAAAGGCATCAATAAATCCAACAGTCCTGACACTGAGTTTCACGTCTTTGACCAGCTATTTAAGAGCAAATGGTGCCTTTGAGACATCATACCCATCTCTGCACTTGTCAGCTCCCTCTTCCTTTCTGTTGCTAGGACGGTTGCTAGGCAAACATGGGGATTTTAACTGAGAACTAGGATTGGCATTCTGGCTGGTGATATCACACATACTTTACTTTGGACAAAGTGCAGGAAACAACCTGCCTGACCCTTCTGGGAGATTCCGTGCCAAGGCCATGCTCACAGCAGGCTCCCATTGTGGAGACCCTTGGGGTTTGCTTTCCCCTCTGGATTACCCCTCACTGTGCCAGCAACAAGATTCAGAAAGAGCAGAGGACACATAAGCCACTTAAAAGGTACAGTGTGCTTTCTGATGTCTGATTTCAGACATATTAAGCAAACATTGCCAGCCACCCTCTTTCCCCCTCATGGCTCTTTTCCTTGGATCTTCCCTCCCTCGCTCCCCCAGGGCTCAGTGTCCAGAATCCTCTCCCCTCCTTGTTCTCCCTAGATCCCAACTCGCTTCCCTTGACCCCTTGCTCTCTGCCTTTCCCTGTCTCTTCCTCTCACCCCATTCCTTCTCACTCCCTTCCTCTGGGACTCTTCCTTTTTATGCTCCACCCCTCCCCATGTCTCCCTCTTTTGCCCTCTCATTGCAGAATCCCCCTCTTCTTCTCACCCCCCTTTCCCTCTCTTCTCTAGCTCTTCCCCTCACACTTCCCATGTATCCCTCCTGCTCACTTTCCCTTCTCCCTGCCTTTCTCCTGCTGTCCCTTTTCTCTCTCTCTCCCCCATCCATTCTCCCCTCCTTCCCTTCTTACTCCTCTCCTGCTCTTCCCCTTTCCCTCTCTCTGTGTCCTCCTACCCATCATCCTTCTTTCCCCCCTTCCTCCTCTCACCCATTTCCCATCTACTTTTCTCCCACTTTCCCTCCCCTTCCATTTCTTCTCCCTCTGGTTTTCCTGTTTCCTGTTTTTCTCTTGATTTCCTTTTTTTCTTTTTCTTTTTGCCTTGCTCCCTCTTTTCTCCTCTTCTGCTTTTACCCTTCCAACTTCTCTCATAATTTCATCGCTGTGATCCTTTTCTCCTGTTCTCCCTGTCTCTTCTCTCTGCCCTTGCATTTGTTTTTTCTTCTCCATCTGTTTTCGCCTACCCCCCTTTCTCTGATCTGCTGAAGATTGAAAAAATGGCCTGCAGAAGGCTCTGGGCTCTCTCTTCTCCAAGCCCTGCATCCATTGTCCCTGATCACTGAGTGGTATGTTGGGAGCAAGAAAGGTGCATGGAGCCAAAAACAGTCAGTGAGCATTTATCCGTGCTGGCCAACTGCCACATCACTATGCAAGTCTTCCTTACACTTATTCCAACTTAGCTTGTATCTTCCCATGACCGTCTTCCTAAACCTGATTTAAAGTTCAGTTATGCTACCCTTCACTTTTTCCTCTCTCGTCTTTTTTTGTTGTTGCTGCCGCACCAAAGAGCTGAAAATATGAAGAGAATGTAAAAATATCTGTGGAATTCCCCAAAACTCAAGTTTAAATAACTCCAAATAACTCACTATTGTAACTGACCAATGCTAAAAACTGGATTTACAGTCTTGTGATGACCTCAGATGAGTTCAGATTATACATTTCTACATTTTCTTGCTTGAGTGCATGTAGCAACATGACGTTAAAGCAAAGAGAGAGAGAGAGAGGTTTTGCATCGTAAATACAGCCCCTGCCAAAAAGGACATTTTACAACTCCCATGTCCCCTTCATCCTATGGGCCAGGTTTCATTTCCATCCGCTGAAGATGACAAAGTTGAGCAGGTGACTCATGTCCCAATTACATTTCATTTGGATTACTGTAACATGTTTTACACAGAACTTTGGAAAGAGTTCGGAAACTTCAAAGGGTCCAAAACGCAGCAGCCGGATTGTTAACTGGGGCTGACTATAGGGAACAGATAACTCCCGTGTTAAGCAGCTGTACTGGCTGCCTGTCTGACTTCTGTGGGCACAATTCAAGATGCTAGTGTTAAGCTACAAAGCCCTAAATATCTTGAGTCCAAGTTATCTAAAAGGCCATATCTTCCCTCTGTGAGCCGGAGGAGACTGTAAGATCATCAGGAAAGGCCTTTCTCTCAGACCTACCACCCTCACAGGTGCATTTGGGTGGGGGGAGATGGGAGAGGGCCTTCTCTGTCGCTGCTCCTCAACTCCAGAACTCCCTCCCGAGGGAAGCAAGGCTGAACCCATCCCTGCTCTCCTTCTGTGGGCAGGCAAAGACCTTTCTCGTCAGGCAGGCGTTTCCTTAATGTTTGGCGGTTCGAGAGAGGTTTTATATGGATTGTTGTCCTTTTTTGTTTTAAACCTTTTAATATTGATCTCAGTTGTAATTTTAATATATACGTGCGTAATTTTTAAAAAAAATAATCTGTATACTTACTATTTTAGCTTTTAAAGATGGCTTTAATGAAGTAAAAGCACTTTGAGTCCCTTTAATGAGAAAGGTGGGATAGAAATATTCTAAATAAGTAAAAGCTGTGTGTCTGCACCATTTAAGAAAGAAATCTATACCTTCATGATCAGAGGGGTCCCTCCGATTAACAAGATCTCACAGGAAAAAACAAAATGCAAATAATTTATGGTAACATATGCTTTAAAGATCCCCCACCTCATTTCCAAGACGCAGATCATATTATTAGTCACCGGTTTACATTATCTACCATTTCTTCAAGTCTTTGAATTCTGGGCATGGTAGTAAAAATCCAAGCTTAAAAACCAAACGGCTACAACCCCACCACCATCACCCGACTGATTTAGCTGCTGAATCTTACTTCAACCAGGGCAAGGTGCCAGTTTGTCCAGCGTCCTTGTGGGCAGCTGGCTCACTGAAGGGCCCTAAGGCCCATAGCTCTGTTTCAGCATATGACAATCAGCTGTGGACTAAAGATAGATGGCTCTCTCCTTGTCATTTCTGCCCACAGGCATCTTCCTGCAGAAAATGTACACGTTCCCAGGTACACTATGGTGATGTTATGCCTGGCTGTCGTAACAACCACAACCACACATGGTAAATAAAATGCTTCAACCTGCTTCCTTAAAACTGGCTCCTATAATAACAGCAGTGGATGTCTTGTTGTTACAAGATCATTGTTGCAGGACTTAGAAACGCCGAGAAAGCAAAACCCACAAAAGTCCTTAACAGCATTGTTATTTTACAGTAGAGAAAGACCTAATCAACGTCCAAGTCTACGTGGCAGAAACCTAAATTAATTTGAGACAGCAGCTTCACAATTAGAAGCAGAGCTCACTTACAAATTAAAGCATGTTTGTTTTTCTTCCTGTTAATTTTCACAGTTCTGCAAGTTGCAAATCAGTTAACTTTTTTTTTTTGAATGATTGTTACAGGGAGAAAACCTCAGGGTTTATTTGCTAGTTGTGCAGACATGGAAGTTTTGAAAACTTCTGTCCTTGGAAGAATATCATTTTAATTGTTGTTAACTGCCCAGGGTGGCCTCGTAGCCAGATGGGCAGTATAAAAATCTAATTAAAAATAAAATAAAATAATAAACTTGTAACTGCAAACCTGATATCCCAGCTGTTTCTCCCATATAATAATAATCTATCTTTTAAATCCCTAAGTGGTACAAAGTTCACTGACATTAGTACCACTGCTTTCTTTCTTTCTTTCTTTCTTTCTTTCTTTCTTTCTTTCTTTCTTTCTTTTTTAACATAATCTCAAGAGAAAGATCCAGAAAGAGGGTTAGAATCAGGGACAGGCTGTACCACACAGGAGAGGGGTTCTTCCTTAATTTCATATTAACCCTGCCCGGGTCACAGAATGAGAAATAAGAGGCAGCACTACCTAACTGGAGTGTACATTTCTTTTAAATACTTCATTCTGTCTCTATAGCTTGCACATGCTTTGCTTTCTCCAAATTCTTCATTCAGGACCATTAATGAGAAGCTCATCCACAGGCCCCATGTCAGCCACTTTTAATATTGCCTCATATGAACACAGAGTAAGTTTAACATGCATAGAAAACAGGGCATGATGTAGAATTTGAAAAGGCCCATTTGAAGGTCATCATGAGATGAATTCCTCTAGCAAAAGTTGTATGAAAGTTCAGTTTACTGTTGCGTGTAGTTGAACTAGAATTAATATCAAACAAAAATCCAGGATTTTCTAAAAGGCAGAACAGTTCAAGACACAATTCCGGATGAAGTCAATGAACCCACTTGTAAATGCCTTATTAGAGTATCACATCAAGACAAGTTCTCTGACATGAACTAGTCCCATCACAAAGTAAGGAGAGATGGCAGTTTCATGTAGCATACGTAACACAGGGCTATTCCGAACAGAGCCTTTGTTCTCCATAATGGATTTATTTCATCACTCTCATTATCAGTATTGACAATTTCTTAACCCAGTTTGCATCCATTGCAATTTCTGTAGTACTGAGATCCTCCATGAAACAAAGAACTTCATTAAATTCTCAGTTTAGACCTAATAATTTCTGGTGTAGCCTATTCCACCTCCAGATGTCAGTCAGAATCAACTTATGATGGGATGGGAGGGAACTTACAGCTGAGATGTATTCATTTGTTAACACCTGATGCCACTGACAGAATTCATAGGTGAAATTTGAACCAGTGCTTTGATCAATGGAATCAACCCTGACTCTTGCAGTTCCCCCGCACACTTAAAAATCTGGCTATGCTGGGTAGGAGATTTTAGGATCTCATTAGAAGACAAGATAATAATAATAATAATAATAATAATAATAATAATAATAATAATAAT